>JAGDQP010024194.1:0-14112 GCA_022664845.1 Lepisma saccharinum | reverse complement strand
ATAGAACGGATTGTCTACGGTTACTTAAATAAGACTTAGATAACTATGTAAGGATTTCGTTATTTATAAGAATGCATTATCTGAGAAAACATTGGAACTGAAATATAAAAAGCGTTGTTTCCTTTACAGCAATGTTTTTGAAACTTCATTTCCCCAGGTTCTCGTTCATTTCCTTCGTATAACTAAAAGAAAACTAAATATTTTGATTCATGCTATTCTTTCCGCAAATAGGCAAATGCAAAAATGTATTGCATTCGTTTTCTTCCTCTTTTTCGTCCACCATATCTTCAATTGCCTTTTCAGTTGGCAATCTTTGGACAGAAATGTCTTAACCAGTTCCTGCTTCTTTTCTTGATGGTCTCAAAGATTGCTTGTTTCTTGGGTGCTCTTTCAGCACTTCAACATTACGTATCTTCTGTGTTCAGCTGATATCTTTTTTTATTGCATTTTCTATGTTTGCATTTCGAAGGTTTCCAATTTTCTTTCATCAATCTTTCGTAGAGTAGCGATGGACGCGAGAAGTCTCGTATCGTTTGGGAGACGAGAACGCGAGACGAGACTTCCCGCGTTTTCGCATAACCTTATGTTCATGATTTAATTGATCTTACTATATAATTAGGTAAGAAACATGATAACTAGGTATATGCATACAGGAACGTAGCCAAAGGGGAGTATGGGGGAGATCCCCCCCCACAAAGCCTGCCGAGCTGGGAATTTTAAGATTAATATATATATAAACATTTTAGTTCTTTACATGGTTATAAAATGAAGTTTGAAGTATCAGTAAGAATAATATAAAAAAAAAACATAACATGCATGTGTGTTTTCCAAACTATCCAGAAAAAGTTGGAAAAATAAATATGTACGACAGACACTTACATTATAAAATTTCAAAAGATAGGAACTTGTAAGTGTGATTTTCCAAACATATAGAAATAGCAGGCAAACCACATTTTAAAATTATGCACGTTGCCATCATTTACGCAGAATAGACGTTTTTATCAACTTTCTTCATTAGTTGGGAAATGTGAGTTAGTGTAAGTTTGAACATTTAGTATTTTTATAGTCTCCAGGTTCATTGTAATTTTATCCCGATTAGCAATGTCCTTCACTCAGTGTGTCTTTGTTTTGAACTCCGGAAACAGTGTATCTTAAAAATTGATTTTGTTTCGAAAGTTGGTGAGATTTAGCTCTATATGTAGTTTAACGTGAACCGAATCTTGGGAGTGAACTATTTCGAAATCTCAATTTAATGATTTCTTCCGAATAGTTCTATAACCCAATCTGAACCTATATAGTTGCGATTACAATTCCATTCTATTCAGTTTTGTTTTACAAATTTGATAAGGTAAAGAAAACAGTACTATCTCGAATTCTGGTTTACCGCGTAGTTATTTCCTCACATTCAAAATATGTAGCCTAATTACACACAATTTCAAGAGAAAACATATTTCTTATTTAAAATTTTATCATCAGTAAAAGTAACTTTATTTTATTTCGTTGAACTGAAAATTTTGCTTTAAGTTGAACGAATCTGGGTAAAATTGATTTAAGCCAATCGTTCTTATTTGGCACTATTAAACAGTTTTGGATTTTATCGTTTTCAATTCGAGTAAAGAGAATAACTGACTCCGTTCATTGATTTGGACAATAAAACAGATTAAATATCCTAAAATTAGCGTGCCCCCTCTACCAACTTCTTGTTGCGGCAGGGAAATTTGAAGCTACGAATGAAAGTAAGTTCAGGAAACAAAAACTGTGATACGGTCGAAACTATGGTAGACGAGCGATTAGATAATTTATTATTGATGAGAAGAAAGAATAATATTGAATGATGTTACCGAGAAGATAAATTCATTAGGTATTATTGGGTAAATGCAAAACTTCTACCCGTTCTACCAACTTCTTGTTGCGGCAGGGAAATTTGAAGCTACGAATGAAAGTAAGTTCAGGAAACAAAAACTGTGATACGGTCGAAACTATGGTAGACGAGCGATTAGATAATTTATTATTGATGAGAAGAGAGAATAATATTGAATGATGTTACCGAGAAGATAAATTCATTAGGTATTATTGGGTAAATGCAAAACTTCTACCCGTTCTACCAACTTCTTGTTGCGGCAGGGAAATTTGAAGCTACGAATGAAAGTAAGTTCAGGAAACAAAAACTGTGATACGGTCGAAACTATGCTAGACGAGCGATTAGATAATTTATTATTGATGAGAAGAGAGAATAATATTGAATGATATTACCGAGAAGATAAATTCATTAGGTATTATTGGGTAAATGCAAAACTTCTACCCGTTTTGACATGTAACAGATTAGCGGAGTACTGACCTCACCGATGGCGTTGCCAGTGCATGAATCGGTAGCCACGTAAACGAGAGTACATTAGAGCAGGCATAGGTAGTGAGTATAGATGAACAGACAGGGACAGCGTATCGTGTCGGTGAAATGGATACCGATCAGGTGCACATCAGACACTGTTTACATTTTAAGTTCGATAAAGGCAGTAATGCGACCGCAACATTCGACAAGTGTATGGTGAAGATGCAGTTGACGATAGCACATGTTGTCGGTGGTTTCGAAAATTTAGAAACGGAGACAGAAGCTGTCAAGGTCAATCACAATCTGGACGTCCATCAGAGTTTTCCGAAGAGGATCTCGACCAAAACATACGAAACAGCCCGAATCCAACTGTAGAGGAATTGGAGAAAACCTTTCAGCTACACAGGGCAACAGTTGAAAGACGGCTCGAATCGCAAGGTTTCACCACAAAGTTCGATCGCTGAGTTCCACATCAGCTGAGTGCAACTCAACGGGAGGGACGCGTCGCGATCTGTGTTTCCTTACTTTTCCGGTACAAAAATGGCCTGTTCTTGACACTCATTGTCACTAGTGATGAGAAGTAGGTTCTGTACCGGAACGTAAAGCGTCGAAGGACTGTGTGTCATGTTTCTGAACCGCCTCCATCGACGTCCAAACAATAACTTCATTCCAAGAAGGTGATAAATATGTGGTAGAATGTCAAAGACATAATTCACGGGGAACTCCTAGAACCTAACGAAACCACCACTGTAAACAATTGGACAGACTGCGAGCCTTGCGATCGAAGCTATCCATGACAACGCTAGACCACGTGCTGCTCTCATCACCGCCAAAAATTGATGGACTTTGGTTGGAAGGTTTTTACACCACCCTCCCTATTTTCCTGACTTAGGCCCTACAGACTACCACCTGTTTCGCGCTTTCGTTCCGAAAATTTTTGATGATGTGGAGGCTGTGGAAACTGCCGTACAACAGTTCTTCGACTCTAGAATTCAGGAATTTTATCGGTGTGGGATTCATCTACCAGAAAGATGACAAGAAATAACGATTGCGATAGATGAGTTTTATTTTGTGTTGGTTGCACTATTATATGCACGCCAAAAAACGGGTAGAACTTTCACTGGTACCCAATATAAATTGGTGGGTGTCGTTGAAACGAAGAAGCAAAGAATACGTCCGATTAAAGAAAATTGTAAACAGAACCTCACATCTCTACATAGTAAAGAATTGTTACGTCTTTATTAAGCTAAGGTAATTTGCAACACATAGTGAAGTTGTTAAATAATGACTTGTACGTTCTGAGTTCAAGCTACGTGTATGTATTAATACAACAAAATGTCCGTTAATGCATTCTTAGGCGAGAAATTTATGAACAAACTTCTGCTTTTAGATAGGACAAACTCGCCTTCTGCTCAACATGTAGCAATCACCTTAAGAGGTGATTCATGCTTTGCAACAAGAACCATAACATCAGCAAATCGAATGCATTTTATGTTGCTTTCTCCGACTGTAACTCCTCCTCCGTAATAGAAACATTTCTTTACAATATCTTTTAAGTACAACCTTTGTCAGAAAAGTTCCAGGACTAAGCTGTGATATTCAAACACAATAAATGGGTGTTATTCAGTCACCTGATATGTGTTCTGAATCGAGGAACACTTTCAAGGTCATGTCTATTCAGAACATATATCAGGTGATTGAATAACACCCATTTACTGTGTTTGAATATCAGAGGTAAAGAATTACTGGCTTAATCCTGGAACTTTTCTGACAAAGCTAATATATTAAATGAAGTACGAGGCTGGTAACATCCTCATTTCACTCCTATACTTATTTCAGTTCTTTGTCAGGTCGCCCTCTTATTCACACTTATTTTCTGATTTGAAGTCTAAGTTCCTTATGTCTTTGATCTCGAAGTTTCAATTGTCTCTGTTAGAAAAAACATGTTTCTATGCCATTGTTTCTTCACTTGAGTGATATAATAAACGTGGATAGGTCTACGAGATTTATTGTAGGGCCAAATATTGTCTTTATAGGCCAACTACTTTACATAAGAAAATTAATATCAAGGTAAAATATTAAATTCATGACTCATGTAATATAGAATATACAGTCACGATATAGCTAATCTAATCAAGAACTAGAGTGATACTAGAGTATTACAGCCAGTCTACTTTACATCGATTTCTCTCCTCCAACTTCTATCAGAAACAACAATAGAAGCAGGTTAAAGACCTGTTACTTGGTAGATCCTTTTCTGAAGTTATGTGAGATCACCTATTTTTTCCGAATACCAGTGTAAACAGACATACACATAAATGTAGTAATGCTATGTCGTACTAATACTTGTACATAAATAATAGGCACCTGCCTACGAATCGTTTAAGAATTTGCATAAATTTGCTCCTAGCTCTGACCACCTATCGTTATTGAAGTTTTAAAAGTGTTTAGAAATCGAAGTCAATTTTAGAATTCGAAACTCTTCTAAGATTCGTAATTTTTCAGCATTAGGATATTTCCAAATTACAAAAATTGACATTGCGATTCCGGAATGTTCCAGAATTCCAAACGCATTTCAAAAAGAGAAAGTGGTGGAGATATTTGTACTCATCACTCTGCGAGTGAACATTATGGAATACCAGGATTTGTGCAGTCTTTTTTGTCGCAAATTGTTTGGATTACTATAATAACATTGCTGAATTTTGGAATTCGTATTCCATTTTTGTGATTCGAAAACTCTGAAATCCGTCTTACAAAGTTCCTACTTCAATAATTCCGATATTCCAGAATCATAAAAACTGACATTCTAATTCCAGAATCTGAATTTCAATTCTGAAACGTTCCGAAATCTCGAACACTACTAGGATATTTGTCCAAACATTTTCGTCAGTAACACCAGAGAAACGTTGCGTATGGTACGGTCTTCTTTAGTGGTTCCGCCAGACCCCTCGTGGGGGATGTCACCCCCCCAATTCTGGAATGCCCCCAACTACAGATGTTTGCGGTCAAAGATTGATAAAAAAAAACTGTGGAAAACTCAATTTACACCATCCCAATTTTGACTTTACATTCCCAAACTGAAAATCCTGGCGGAATCCCTGGTCTTTTCTCTGCTGGAAAAACTGTGTTTTGTTTTCATTGATTCAGTTGGAGGATTATACCTTTCATCAATTTGTAGTTTTTGCTTGTGATATTCAGGGAATGATCGGTTTTAGTCTTAGATGTTAGAGAATTGCGCTGTTGCCAAAACGTTACCTTATTATACCTTTTTCAATTGATTTTTAAAGATATTCTGTCTGAAATATTCAATTTAGCAACATTTTTTTCTGCCACTCATTCGATAACTGACGCTTCATCGAGCTAGTGGGCGGAGAGTATGTTTAAACAGAGAACATGAACAGAAGAAGATTTCAGACATTAGAATTTCTTTGAGAATATTAACAACATCCGGTATAAGAAATGCTTTCAATCTCCGACGTTACATTTACAGAAAATGAATCTGATTCTTATGCGTATTAGTTATAGGGTGAAGTGTAAAACTATCGCATATGTTTAAATGCGAATCAAACTTTAAACTTCTTGGTTAAAATGCAACAAAGAAGGGGGAAAAAATGCTTCGACCATCGACTTAGCTGTCTCTCCTTAAGTGCTTCTTGTGCAGTTAATGTTCTAGCATAAAGTTTGCATCAAGAATGGTGGTGCGGTTTTGAGTTAATCACGCCATGTATATGAAGACAAAGAACATACATTTAGGCGTCGCGAGATGAAAGAAAAATGACAGATGTTCAAGGACAGGGTCTACGAGGGGGATATGAAGGCAGGGGGAATTGAAAGCCAAAGTCTTGAAAAAGAGGTGTCGGGGAAAGGAAGAGGAGAGAGGATGAAGTAGTATATGAAGTCATTGGAATATATTGCACAAGGTATATAAAATGAACAAGACATTGATATATACCGTACAAGACATTGCTATATATTACACAAAGCATGAAGTTAAGAGAGACAAAATACATTCTCAGGCAATATTTAACCACAACTATGTTCATCATACAAGTAGTTGCATAGACACTCTTGAGGAGTGTAACGCAAAAGTTTCCGTGTAAAATATCCGGGCATATCGGCTCATAAGTCATGCGACAAACGAGAAAATTGCGTATACATGACTATGGAATAAATAACGTATATGATAGTGAAATATTCCAATAACGAGACTAGCATACCTACTCAGATTATCACGAACTTGGTCTTGGTAAGTATTTAAATGTAAAGAAGAAAAAAAACTAAGGCAAATAGCAAGAAATAACACCAAAAGAACTGATCTTGTTCGTCTAGTATTATATGAGAACTAATCTACTGCAAGTAATTTTCAAAATCAAATCTATTGTGAAAGGGATTTCCGAATACATCACTGAACGAAATCCTATTTCAAAGCACGTATACTTTGTAAAAAAGGTACTGACTTCTCTTACTATTTTTTTATGTTATGTTAATTTATGACAGAAAAATGGTCAATTCCATATTTATTTCAGTGAGAAAAAAACATTCATCCATTCGATTCGAGTACTTTCAATAAATATTCGTATTCAATCCTAGACTTATAAAACTTTTTAAAATTTACATAGTCTTGTAATGAGGAGAGAAATATCTTGAAAATTGCAAGAAGATACATCACAGGTGAATTACCGACTTCTTTCACAAAAAGAAACCAACAATCGAAATGTTGTTCTGTTTATCACAACTATACAGTTTCACCCAGGAACCGAGCCTGAACAGTGGTAACCCAAAATACTAATAAATGCAAATTCTTCTAGGTTTCTCGTGAACCTGGTCTCGTATGAGGAGACTGCGTGAATGGCATTGGTCTAAAAGGTAATAGTCGCTCTACTAACGCAAAATGTAGTCTACTACCTCAGAATCCAGTTTTCGTTTAACTGAAATATTTGATGGAAGGCAACTTCGCACAGATAAACGATTAAACAGTACGGTATTGCTTCCATGCTTGTACTCAGGTAAGGCTTCATCTTCGCCAGGGCTCGAAATGGTTATTTTCACGAAACGAAATGGTTATTCCTTCATTAATACGGTTTGGTCATTTTTTGTCTATGATTACCATATTGACTAGACGGAACAGGAAGGTTACAGATATTCACGAACTTGAACGGCGGTCTAGTCTCCTCCGGTCCATTTCGAGCCCTGATCTTCGCACACTATATTCATATTTATATTTATATTTATTCATTTTTCCCAGTGCGAACAAAAGGTTGCACGCACCTTTTTCTACATCTCACTTTTATATACGACTTTCAGATATTCACATTTTCTCTACGTGGGTATATTCTAACCTTTCTCCATCTTTATGTTGTAAGTGTTTTTACAACAAGGATTCTCAACCTTTTGCTGGTCACAAGCGTAATGCTGATGGATAAACTTTCACAGAAGAAAACTGTGCTGATACATGTCATAAGACTACCGTTAAATATAAATAAGCGATAATATTTTTCTTTTCACATTTTATTTCCTTGTTTAATTTACGTTTCTATGGTCTAGCCCCGTCTCAAGTGGAGAGAAGACGTCTCTCCGTGAACAGTCTGAAAAATTCGAGGTTTTACATTTCTGGGGTTTACAACATTTACGACCACAGCCAAATCTTTGACTTTTAAAACTACTCTTGTCTTTGGGAGAAGGAAGTGGTCAGGGCCATAGTCTAGATACCATCCCGACATTCGGAGAGCACTGGAAAACCTCAGTCAGGATGGCCGTAAGCAGAACTCGAACTGCGTTTCTATCCAGTGTCCATATGAAATTCATGAGCGTAACCACTAGGCCACGGGAGCCGAGGGACAAGTTCTGGAGACAAGAACGAGGAGGGCAGTGATACAGATATGTATTCTACCCATAGATATTATCAGAGAATTAGTCTTGTAGGACTCGGGAAGAATCTTGTGAAATTTTTAGATCGCCGATTAGAGCGAGGTTTGAACCTGCTCTGACTTACCAGTGCCGATGAGTAAGCAGCAGACAGTAACTAGACAAAGGTGGTTGTGTTTAACTTTCTTACGTTGCTCGAATCACACGAAAGACTGACAAACTACTCTGGAACGTATTTTGATATCGAAGTTCCCGTTTCTAAACGCTGTACTGATATCATAGTTCTAACTATAAACTTAAAATGCTTTCAGGAGTTCACAGAAGTAATACTAGTCCATCAGAATTTTTAATTAGTTTATTCTAATGGTTAATGATGCAACACTCCCAGTCTCATCAGTGAAGAGTATCAAGTTACACCGAGTAGTCCTTCAAAATTCAGAAACACAGCTGCGTTTCCTGTTGTCAGTTAATTTCCCCACCACTATTCTTTCATTTTGTTCACCTTTCATGTCTTATTATTGAGAATGCCTTGCAATCTGACAGTAAGCATGACAATCTGTCAAAATAATTCAGAGAATATATTTAATCTTTCCTGATTGTTTGTCCGAGAGACAGAAAGAGAATAAAAACGAAGCCAGAGGGGGTTGTTCTACTGATGTTGCTTTAACGCTGGTTGACATAAATTGATATGTTGCATACACATAAAAAAACATATGCATGGCTTTCATACCATTAACATGTGTCTATGCTGTCAACAGTCTTTCCGACTATTCATGTACCTGAAGAACCCCAAAGACAGTAAAGTACTTGAAAAAGGGAAAGGGGTCAGACATCTAAATTAAAAGTGACTAGAGAATTTATAAATACATGTTGATGAGTTTATCCACTACTATTATTGTTTAAACAACTGATATTGTTGTGTTTGAATTCGTACAATCATGAGGCGGATACTCAATTATCTCACCAAATATGCAAGAAAATTATATTCTGTATGTAACTTGTATATTCGAATTATTTATGGCTTTTAGGTAACTATGGCTCAGGATGATTACTTGTTCATATACTGTACTATAATTTAGAAGTGTACGTAGTTTTCATCCAACTTGTAAACAGGAACGTCAGAATGGTTATTGTTGCATATTTCTAATACTTGAACACCCGTGCTGTTGGGAGTGAGTTTCTTTGGAAATTTCTGTAGCCTGCAATTCGCAAGAAGTCTTAGACTTCACGCAATTCAACTTTACTTTCGCTACTTTTAACACATTCTTTCTTAAACTTTACATGATTCTTCCTTAGATTTGAATTCAACAACATAAGATAAAGTACAAATTATAGCTGCTAAGAAAGAATGAATGAATTTATTAATATTTTAGGCAACTTTGGCTGAGACAAGTTGCTGCTGAAAGTGTGCACGACATTTGAGTAGGTAGACTCAAACGATTTGTTAAGAAAATGACAACGATTAACTTAACGTTCAGAATTTACTGCAAAGTTTTTTTAATTTCCCACGAAAACCTTAGAAACCTAAAAGGCAGCATTAACATGAAGATTAGTACAATAAAGCCTATTATCACAACTGCCTAATATATCAACCATCATAAAGGCATTATTATTTCTTCCTGTTAAGTACATAAGATTATGTAGAACCCATCATTCTTTCAAACATTTTATTTAAAAAATATAGAAAGTACTGTATAAATATAATATGTATTATTGTTAAAAATTATTGTCTAATCTAATCCTATGGAAAATATAAAAGAATTTACGAAGTTCAAATTTACCTAGTTTTCTAGGACTGTAAACTGGTTCCAACGATTGGCTGGACCCCGGGACCCAAGGAACACGTATGGAAAATCTGGTGGAAATCCATGCACGCATGTAGATTTGTATAATGTTCATCCAAACAAATAAATCGATTTTCAATTTTATATACTGTATATACCTATAAACTATTATTATTATTATTATTGATGCAACGCACAATCTACTAACAATAAATCTTGAACGTTGAATCGCCCACTTTTCTTTGCAGATTTTTTCGATCGAAGGTTTCCAGTTTCTTCATAGGTCGATTTCTATGAATCTGACTGTACACGCATTTAAAAGATGAGAATTTATACGCACAGTTTATTCAAAGAGTTGTCTGATCGGTGATTAATGAGATCGGAAACAATATAGAAATCCTTGCAGATCGTAGAGAAATAGAAGGACAATCCCTGCAGTTCGTGCAAGTTGTATTTTTTTTTTTTTTTTTTACTTTTCATAATAGTGACAAGGATTAATATGTGTTGGGAGATCCATTCGGCTACCACTTCTAGTTATTGCAATAGTCCTTCGTCGCTGTTTCTAAATACAGAATAGAACCTCATCAAACATTTTCATCCGTATTCAGAAACATTTTTTTGGATTGACTAGCCCTGTACTAACGAGCGACTACCAATGTTAAAGGATTGTTAATCACTCGTTAGTATAGCGCTAGTCAATTGAAAAAACGTTTCTGAATACGGCTGATTATGTTGAATTACTACTAAGGGAGACCACTACATAAAAATACGTGGAAGAACCTCTGTTTCGTGTGTCATCGCTTTAAGAGGCCTTCGTACCTACGCTGCGTGTATGTGTGAGTGAGTTTTCATACTATTGAAGATACTGGACAAATGACAAGCAATAATGAAATTTTTGGGAAGCAGCCCCAATAATACATGTGAATGTGTATCAAATGAACTATCTGAGGTGTTGAGAATTGAGATTGTTTATCTTAGCTGAGAAATTAGAATTCCCGTAATTGCGTAAGCGTATGACGTCATCAATTACGGGAGTTCTAATTTCTCAGCTAAAATAAACGATGTCAAAACCTCAGATAGTTCATTTGATACACATTCACATGTATTATTGGGCCCGCTTTCTAAAATTTCATTATTGCTTGTCATTTGTCCAGTATCTTCAAAAATATGAAAAGTCACACACACACACTCGCACAGTAGGTACGAAGGCCTCTTAAAAACTGTTGCGGCATTAGGCTTACTCTTACGTAGACGTTTTCCAATCAAGATTCAAAGCACATGTGCTTTTCTCCATTAGTCTTTCAGTTGTTCTTCATTTCTTGATTCTTATATAGCTTTTTTTCTTTCCTTCATTTTTCTTCTTTCCTTGAACTTCTTTATACACCGCCACTTTGTTACGGAACTGGACCCACGAAACAAAAATAACTTTAAACGTTGAAATGCATGTAAACATCAACTATTAATTATCCTCACATATATCATATTCTGAATGAAAGGTGGAACATGTGTCGAAGACCTTCAACTCACTTCACCCAACTAAACTGGTCAAGTGACTTGATGGCTATAAGAAAACATTATAAGAAAAGATGAACGAAAAAGAGCAATGAAAATAAAACAACCGACAAGAAAGAAAGACGGCAATGTTAACAAAAAAAATGTTACCATCAAACATCGAACCACCAAACATAAAATACAACACTAAATCAATCGTGCCATTCACTTCTTCACAAAGGGAAGGAAACGATCAGTCAGTATTACTGTCCATTTGAGCGTTATTGACCCTTGTGCTTAAAATGTTATTTATTCGAAAAGGCACTAAGTATATAACTTGCATTAATTGTTGAAGTATTTTGTATAAACTATCGCTTATTTAATGCTTTATGTCTTACGACTATGAGTATACTTGGTCTGGTACGTTCTAAATTGCGCAAGGTTGCAATGGATGTACTCTCAAAATAACACTACAATGAACCTGATACCGTGGTATGACTAGAGTAATTCGTCAGCTCTTTGCCTTTTTTCAGACTACAATGGTTATTTTTGAACTGCAAATCTTGTGCAAAATGCTCTAAAGCTTGTTTTCACATAATCTAAAGGTAACATAGTTTGACCGCCATAATATGCTGCAATAAAAAAATGCTGCAAATACGTCACAGCGTATCGAAAAGTTGTGTTTTTCAAATATATGGTGCTTTATTTCATGTGCCCTCGGAAGTTTATCATATATATATTACAATGAATCTTAATACAATTTGTTTTTCGTATGAATTTTATATCGATCGCATTTAAGTCAGACTGTTTCCTTTCGGATATGTCATAAGTAAACACACAAGCACTAATAGAAAAGCAGTCGTATAAATTGTGTTAAATGTCCCAACGAGGTATATGACATTAAAAATGCAAGGCTATACTCGATATAAAGTTCGTAGCAGAAAGAAAAAGAAAGAGAGGGTGGGGACTAAGTGGTAGAGCGCTCACCTGTGGTGCGTGGGGTCTTCGGTTCGATCCCGACTCGTGCCATGTGGGATTTGGAGTGGACAAACACCGTGTGCGTTCTTGGGTTTCTCTCGTTTCGTCCCACTTTCTTCATTCCACCAATTCCCTCATCATCATCCATTCAGCCTCAGTCAAAGTCCCCTATAGGCCATAAACAAAATTCAAATTCAAAAGGAGAGAGAGAAAGAAAGATAAAGAAAGAGAAATAAAGAGAAAGAGAAATAAAGAGAAATAGAAATAAAGAGAAAGATAAAGGGAAATAAAGAGGAGAAAGAAAGAAAGAGAAAGAGAAAACAAAATAAAGACATTCAAATTTTAATGGGAGCGCATCGTTGCAACACTTCCTTCTTTTAATTTCGTGTACCTTGTAGGACACATCTACGACATATTTTAAGGGAATAAAACCCGAATTGTTTTCATGCGATCAGTATAAAACTCGTAAATGGATACATTTAACTAAAAATACTTATTTATTTATTTATTTATTTCATCGACACAACAGGCCTTAATGCCTATTTATAGCGTCTACAGTAATTGTTACATTGTTTTATTTAATAACACAAATAATAGAACATCTATACCCTTTTTCTTGTCCAAAAAGTTTCTTTTTCTTTCTCTTTCTCTTTCTCATTTTTTTTTTTTTTACAATATATTCTGTATCAATCTTTTGTACAGTTCTTCTGAATTTCCAAATAGGTCCAAATTTGTACAATTCTTACCTATTGCATTATAAGTAGCACTAGTTCTCCATGTAGGTGACACATTTAATACGTTTGTACGAGCTTTTCTGCAGTAGAATAGGCCACTATTTCCCTCGCGCGTTCTGAGGGATGGGACCTTAATAATTATTTTTTCTATTAATTCGGTACAGTCTATATTATTGTGCAAAAGTCTGTACAAGAAGAGTAGGTCGTTTAATGTTCGTCTTTGATCAAGTTTCTGAAATTTAAAATTATCGATTAAATTATTGTAAGATTCGTATTTCGGGTAGAAACCAGTCCGTTTGTATGTGAGAAAACGTAAAAATTTGCTTTGTACGTGTTCGATCTTCTGGCAACTAGCTTTCATAGAGGGATTCCATATAAGTGAGGCATATTCAAGTTTGGACCTAACATAGGAATAGTAAAGAGTTTTCAAAGTGCTATCATTTGCAAATTCTTTGGTTGTCCTAACAAGAAATCCTAGGTTTCTATATGCATCATTGGTCATATTTACCACATGTGGCGAAAAGGTTAGTTTACTATCGAATGTAACACCTAAATCTTTAATTGTATCCAATTTTTTTAAGCTTATTCCATTGATCGAGTAAGTGAAATCGTAAGTTTTTTCCCGTCTGCTATAGGTCATTGCTTTACACTTACCAATATTTTTTTCAAGTCTATTCCTAGAACACCATTTCAGTATACTGGTCAAATCCTGTTGAAGCAGTAGACAGTCATCCAATGACTTTACATTGACAAATATTTTTAAGTCGTCTGCAAACAACAGCTTACGAGAATTTTGAATATAGTGTGGTAAGTCATTAATAAATAATAAAAACAGAAGAGGACCAAGATTAGATCCCTGAGGAACACCGGAACCGACATAGAAGCAATTGGTTTTATATTCTTTATATAGAACGGATTGTCTACGGTTACT
>JAGDQP010024193.1:0-28236 GCA_022664845.1 Lepisma saccharinum | reverse complement strand
TACGTAGTCACTCCAAGTTTTAGGTAGGATGTTAGTCAACAGCCGAAGCAAGTCGCGCCAGAGCTGAGTTTGGTCATCTGTACCAAGTCGAATATCACCAACAGTATAACGCAGGCAGGAGAACCTGAGTCGAGTAGTTGGAGAATGCCAGCAGGTATCAAGTGACAGGTTTTTATTAAAAATCCGATCTCGGTGGTCTTGATGGTCAGCCAATCACAACTTACTGCCTCTGCCCATCAGTGCGGAGCCTGTCTCCTGAGCATCAATCAAAACTAGGCTGAAGTTTGGTCTTGCTGTGCTTCTGTTAAGCTTTGTCCTGCTGAACAAGGTGATCTTTGTACTGCTTCGTGAAGTCGAACTTTTCTCTACTTGTCTCCGGTGATCTTTCGACTGCTGCGTGGAATTGTACTTTGCCCGACGAGTGTTCAGTTAGTAACATTTCGTTCTCTCGATAAAATCTGATACTTGTCTGCATATTTCAATAACTGAATCACTGAATGGAAACCAATCTCACCTTTTAAACTACAACAATAATATTCCTTTTCATAAATGAATTACATGGTTCTTGGGTCGTGCCCAGTTGCTTAAAAACTATGATATTAGCTTATTTTGGTGCGTGTAATACAGATAAAGACATCACAATCGCAAGATTTATGAACATATATAGAGAGATAATAAGAAATGATTACACAACATAAAAATTACACAACTCTTGCAAGGCAATGTTGTCTAACTTGTGGGATACATCTTGTGTGTTTTGCTTTAATTAAACAGCATTGCAATATACAAGATAACTCTTACAAAGTATGTAAACTGAAGTAAACTCTGCTGTAGAAAATATTTATTTAACTTGTAGAATACATTTGTCTTCTCTTTTGATAGAGCGAAAGAATAATGTAATATAGAGGACAACTCAAACAAAATTTTACTGAATTAAACAGTGGTGTAGAAAATAGTACTGTCCAACTTGTAGGATACAATCCCTTGATTTGTGAGGCAAACTTGTTTTTAGAAATCATATGCCACATTTTGCTAAAATGGTAGCGAGAACTACGTTGAAATGCCAATTTGTATATGTTCAATGCAGAACATATTTCAAAATTACATTTCTTTTGTTTTCCTTAATTACTGCTACTACTACTACCACTCTTACTACGATAACGATATGGAACAGTCAAATACTGCTCAATACTGGACAAATTTAAATTTCGGCTCTTGTGATGGTGGCGAAGGTAATGTTTTTGTTTGTGGGTTACCAAGACACTTTAGTCTGGTTTCTTAAGAATATGATGTGTAGTAAAGATTTGCTTACTTTAATACTTTGTCGCTATTAAATCATACATATGCTTAAAAATTATGTCCTAACGAGTTCGTTGATTCAAGGTAATCCCTCGAATTTTAATCACATGTTCAAATTTACCTGTAGCTATTTCTTCTAGCTGAAAACTGTATTATTGACGGCCAGCTCCAATAAATATACGCATTTCCCAGCGTGGAGGGAGTTCACGTTTTATTGACTCAGGCAATCACCTATCCGTACCTCGTCACGGCGTCTAACGTATCAGTATCGCAATACAATAGATGTGCAATACCAACTGAATTCATGACCTGATATAAACGCAAACGTGCCCGTGATGAAGTAAAGGCAGCAATGACGACACTACCGAATGCATAGGGTGCGTTTTCATTTTCAAAATCACGATATGAAATTTATTGCCTACAATGACAATACTTTGGATTTCTCTGTAGAAAAATAGACGATTTTATTATTCTTGGGTTGTGTTGACAAACTTTATTTTGGAAAGGTCGTACCTCTGCCCCACTTCCGGAATATAGTTTAAAATATTTTGGAAATGTATTGTAGTCCCTCATTTTAGTCGATTTTATCACTCTTCAACTGAATTCCCTCGTGATGAAGATAATCAGTAATATTTGCTGCCTATCTTCTTCAGTGAGACAATCCTCGGGAAATCCAGAGGCTTTTTGTTTGCTTTTGAGAAACCTATCCACATAGGGTTAAGATAAACATTCCGTCATCTTCATTTCCAAGATTTCGTAAGTATGGAGAATAGGGTGGTCCCTAATATATATGAAAAAAAATGAAATAATTTATTTTCTTTGTGCCGCCCCCTAATTTTGTTCTAATAGGTAAGAAAATATTTCACACAAAATTTCAGGCTGATAGATTAATATTTAATGGTCGCTCAAGAGGTTGAAAATTTAAGACATTACTTAATACAGTAGTATGAGTATTGAGTAAATTGAATATAAGTAAAAAAAAACACATTTTGATTTTTTTATAGTTTGTAAAATAGTTACCGTTATAGCTTTATAAAAAATGTCACACATGAAGGCAAATGATGCTATCAAAATATCACTCCACAAATCACCATGTCACACGAGCATCTGGTTTAGTTATTCGGTCATTCTTGTTAGTGTTTTCTTCTTGGAATCCGGAAAACGTTTGCGATGATCCTGTACTACCTGAAGTAGAAACTGCATCTGGTCCTTTGATTTTGTGATAATAGAGTTGTATTCTGCAACTAATGCCACTCCTCTTTCAGCGTGATCATTCACAACACGTAAATTCTTAGCAACATTCAGTCCAATTTTGTACTCATCATTTGCATCCCAATCCTCGGGATCTGAATCAAAAAATGAAGTAGAGATGTTAAGGCGTTGGAAGAACAAAATCGTATTTCTTGTTACAAACTGTTCAATTTTCAAATCAACACATTTTTCTACGTCGAGCTGAATGCGTTTTGGGGGGTTCAGGTTTATACCTCCCATATTTTCCTTCAGGGCATGAACCATGTTACGTTTCGAATCTACTGATACATTTTTATCGAAGAAAGCTAACCCAACGAGTTCTTCGCTGAGGTACCAAAGGTGTCTTGTAAATGTGTTGCTGGTAACTTTGGAAAAAGACGGATTGTGTGCCTTGAATTTCACTAAATTCTGAAGAAAATTCAAATCATTGTTAGGTGACGAGACAGAAGAGATGCTGTAAACCATGCTTTGATATAGATTTTGGTTACAAATACACATAAGCAGCGAAGTCCTTTCTCCTCTCTCGCTGTGAGCCTGAACTGCCCCCGAAACATCCAAATCTTAAATGAATAAATGGCCTTGGCCATCCATCTGGCATGGTGGAAAGCTCCGGGTGTCCTAAATCTGACGCCACGAGCAGGTGCAACACCAAGGAAAATGAGTACTATCTCGAGAAACTCACAATAATCTTCCCTAGGATGAATTTCTGTGAGTTTGGTTTCACAAAACGTGATTATAGTTTCCATTTCCTCCTTCACAACATTCATAACCTGTTCATTCATAGCACCGGTTTCATAGTTTGTGTGATCAAATTTTTGCCAAGCAGTCTGAAATCTCTTAAATATGGCAATGTCTGGACCAGAAGAAACTCCCATTGTCTCTTCAAATGCTGTAGCTAAGACAAGCTCCATAATATGATGTCTGCAGGCAAGATACACGAGTTCCTTATTTAGTTTCTTTTCTAGCAAAACACAGGTTCCGTTCTTATAACCTGTGTTGCAGGCTTTTGTATCGAAGCACATAGCCGCTATACGATCGGCAACACCCCATTCACTCAACAATTCTTCAATAGCGGCAGCTTGACTTTCTCCTGTGCCTGATATCAACTTTGGTACACCGAGAAGTTGCGTTACGGAGGCTCCTGAAACGATTACTGGAAGACGATCCACATGTTCGTGTCCGGTAATATCTTTTAAAATTTTACCATCCCAATGAACTACAAGCTTGTCTGCTGTCGTCGCAAAATCCGCTTTAAGGTTCTGCGCAATTTCTTTCTGACATTTTCACCGAATTCTTCGAATTGATGACCGATTTATGTTTAGATTTTTGGTGTCATTACCGAGACTCTGAGCAGTAGCAGCGAAAAGTACAGTTGCCTTCCTATCACTCAATTTTACTCTGTCCAGTGCAGCAGCCAGTTCAGGAGTAACACTATTTCTTCTTGCCCTTTTCTTCGGGATGCAAGCGCTTGTTCTAGGAATGCTTAAAGCTTCACGTTCACGGTCAAGTCGGTCATAGTCATTATCATTTTCATCACTACTTGATGATTCCAGGATTCCAGTTTGTTCTGATACTTTCTGTCTCTCTTCTTCTGCTTGCTTTCGTTTCAAAACCATTGATTGCCTTTCTTGTGCTCTACATTCTCTTGCAGTGAGAATCTTGTCAATCGGACCCAAAGAACCACGTCGTCTTTTATCTCGTTGAGCGACCAGAAAATCCCGATCTTCATCAATCTTTATCGTTTTCAGGGCGTCCATATGTGCAATGTCAAACAAATCATCAAGGATCTCCATACATTTCGATTCATTCATACGTTGCGAGGCTGTCATTCTTTTAGCGTTCTCTTTAAGTTTCGCCCAGTCATTGAAAATACTTTCCAGCTTACTTATAGCACGATCTTCTTTACGAATCGGAATTCTAGCCTTCTCCCAAAAAACAGCAGCTTCCTTGATTACATCTCTTGCACTATTACGAATTGTCTTTTTTAAAGTTTTGTGATAGTGGAAAAATACGCTCAATATTTGTCTATTTGAAGGTAACTTACACCCTTTCAATTCTTCTTCTGTTGATCCAATTAGCCAAACTGCACTCTTTCTTCTTGTATTCGGTGATGCTGAAGCACTAGAAGCAGCCATCTTACTTCGATATTTCACATAGATATACTAATAAGTTGCAACAATCGAAATTCAATCGAAAGCTGTATTTGTATCGTCCAAGTGGCAAGTATCCCTTATAGATGGCCCAATAACTCGGCCTTGCGCGATTAGTTAGTTATATATTAAACTGGTTACTAACAATGTGTGTAAAACGCAAAATTGTGTAGTCAGTTGTAATAGCATTAATTAATATGAACATTATGTTTTCCCTATTTTGCGGAAAAAACTTGTCAAACTATTTATCGTTGTACTGAATCTAACCTGCGATTTTGCTTCCATCTAGTGGGCGCCGCGGTATGCGTAAAACTTTAACAGTAGTAACTCTAGCGTAAAATATTTGTCCTGAGCGACCCCTAATTTTGGTGCTATCAGTCTAAAATTTCACGTAGTTTACATTTATGTATATTAGAACAAATGTAGGGGGCGGCACGACGGAAATTTAAAAGTTTAGAAATAAGGACCACCCTAATGGAGAATCACATAACCTTCTTGTAATGAGACATGAAGCTCTGACATTCATATTACACCTTTGATGGCACGTTCTTCGTTTGTATGGTACAAGTTCTACAAAGAACAAATAATACAACGTTGTAGTTTGTTATGGGCATTAGAGGGTGATAATGGAATAGCCATATCAGTAGGCGGTAACACCTTACAAAACACTGTGAACTTGAATTAGAAATATCCGTGCTCTTATGGATGGTTACAGGGCCAACCGGAAGTGGCTTTTAGCCCTGGCACATGGATATAATGAAGTATAATTTGCATGCTCTATTGTCTCAGTTTCCGAGCATTTCTAAATTACATGAAAGCACTCAGTATGCCTTATTTTTAAATGCATCTTTAAACGTATCGGTTCTTCAATATTGGAACAACGCTCTTGAAGGAAATTTTGAATTTCCAGAAAGGTTTTGACTTGTTTTTGCCATTCATATTCTCAAATAGTTATTATTTTGATTTTTCATGTATTTTCTAAAAAAAAATCCTCTCTTGCTATGGTTTCGTCATATCGCGAAATTACACTACGCACTTGGATGTTTACAGGCTGATCTTAACCTTTCCCATAATAGTAACTGCCATAGTACTCGTAGGCTGTACGAGTATTTTTATCATAACCATCAAATTTGAAATGTTTGAATTGAACCTCGCCTCCAGGCCGCCTTTGCCGCTTAACGTGATGTTTAAATTCCATATAGCTAAACTAAAGTTTGGCTTACTTGCTCTGATGTGTACTTTGATGAAATCCTAACGGTGGAATAATGGAAGTGGTATTGTCTTAAGGAAGGATAGCATGAACGAAAATCTTTCATTGCACTTGCAGCTATGTATGAGGTATGAAGAAAAAATTTGTCCGCTTGTCAGACCTTCAATGAGATTAGAATACTGAATAAGTAGCGAAGGTAAGATACGAAAGTCATTTTGACAATATCGTAACAGTTGATGCTGGAAACGAAATGTCTTTTTTCTTTTGAAACATCCTGCATGTCACATACTAAAGCTGTGTGCTTGTTTTTCCAATTTGCTCTCAATATTGTAAAATTCCAATTTTGGATACAGACCTACATACTTTTTCCGATTTTGTGGTGTATTACAAAGTGCGGAAAACGCATTTTTTTAAGATTCGTTTAAATCAAGTGTTTTAGGTAAATCACTTAATCGAACTGCCATAAATAAGAACGAGTTTTTTAATACAATATTATTTACCGTAAGTTGCATTACTTTATTTCCACGAAGTATTATTTCAGGCACAATTGTTGATGTTCTAATAGTTCACGTGTAACAAATAAATTGTCGAAACTATGAGCATTATGTGCAAGAGCTACCTTTGGTAAACTTGGGACCTTGTTTGAGAATATGAGTAATGAATGTTTCCATAGTCGTAAATACAAAGTCCCGATTACCACAGACATTGCATTTATACGTTTCAGCGTGAAAATATCTGGTGTAGTAAAAAGTAATCCATTATTTTTGCATGACATTGAAGGCTTGACTTACCATAGTTAGAATAATCCGATTTAGGTCACATATGCGCCGTTTTGTTCGATAACGTGTTGCCATTTGGAAGGTAATATCATGATGCCTCTCTCATAGAAGCCCTTGTCCCTATTGGCAAAAAATTGAGACAGTCGATTTTCACAAGCCTCTCTTGAAGCGAATTTTTCACCAGCAAACGTGTTCGCCATGGACAGGAACAGATGATAATAGATGATAATCACTCGGTGCCAGGTCCGGACTATAAGGTGGATGCATAAGAACCTCCCAACCAAGCTCCCGGAGCTTCTGGTGAGTCACTATCGATGTGAGTGGCCTGGCGTTGTCCTGGTGGAACACAATGCCTCTCCTATTGGCCAAAGCTGGGCGCTTCTGGGCGATTGCTGCCTTCAGACGGTCCAATTGTTGACAGTATAGTTCGGAGTTAAGGGTTTGGCCGTAGGGGAGCAGCTCATAGTAGATAATTCCCTGCCAATCCCACCAAACACACAGCAAAACCTTCCTGGCCGTCAATCCTGGCTTGGGCACCGTTTGCGCCGGCGCACCGCGCTTCGACCACGACCATTTTCGCGTGACGTTGTCGTAAGTGATCCACTTTTCATCACCAGTCACCAACCTCTTCAGAAATGGGTCGCTTTTGTTGCGATTCAGCAGCGATTCGCAGATGGAAATTCGGTCCATGAGGTTTTTTTTGCGTTAACTCGTGTGGCACCCATACATGAAGCTTCTTTGTGTATCCAGCCTTATGCAAATGGTTCCACACGGTTTCTGGGGCAATGTTTAGCTCTTGGGCAATCGAAACAGTGCTTACATGACGGTCGGACGCGACAATGTCCATGATTTTATCGACATTTTCGACACTTGGCCTTCCAGTGCGTGGTATATCTTTGACATCAAAATTACCGGAACGGAATCGACGAAACCAAAATTGCGCATGATTAGCTGTTACAGTATCAGGACCATAAACACTATTCACATTTGCAGCCGCCTGGCTTGCGTTTTCGCCTTTATCGAAGAAAAACTGTGAAATATAGCGTATTTTTTCTTTGCTAGTGTCCATTTTGACGCGCTCTCACACAACACTGAGTCAACTCATCATAACTATCTGAACAGTGTTTGTAGTACGCAATCTCATCGTTTGAACGCCATCTCGTTGAACCCGATCGGACTTATACAACGCGAGATACAGATCACTGAAGCCTTCTATTGGCAAAATAATGGATTACTTTTTACTACACCAAATATTTTAATTGATAGCAACTGCGCGCCAAACAAACTAAATTAGCTTGACATTAATGTTCCCCTTTGTCATTTTCATCCAACCACATAGTCTCAATATTGAAGACAACATCCTCTATCCGTTTAGGATTGCTTGCCTTGACATAACCGACGTGTTTTTCAATCACATAATCTGCACAGAGTGTACACAAGTGCTCACCACAAATATGTTTAGACTTTCTATTACGCCAGTTACTTTTTACACCTCACTGAACACATAATTAAACATATTTACATAAAGAATTTTGTTTTTGTCTGATGTCTGTCAAAACATGTTTGACAAAAGTACGATTACATATTTCACAGTAGAGCTTTGTTTTATTATTACTTTCTGTGTCAGGATGATACGTCTCGCATTGACTACAAATATATGGACACGTATGAAATCGGCGTTCGGTATAGTAATTGAGATAATATTCACAACACCCTCTACTCCCTAAAAATGAAGCAATAGCATCATTTTCTCAATGAAGCATCTATGAAGCATCATGTCATGTTAATGAAGCATCTATGACATCGTAATGCTTATTTTCAAACCGTATAATGATTTTCTTCTTTGCTGTAAGGCCGATACTCATTTTTTTAGTCTTGTTTCGGAGACACAGAGAACAAAATAATTTGATATTAATTTCAAGAATACTTTTGTAAGTCGTCTACATTATCCAAACTACCACCATTGTTAGTACGTAAATCTAACTCAACATAATAACACAATTCTGCGGCTTTAGCATACCAGTTTTCAGGATGGGCTTTCATATACAGTTTTATGATATATTTTATTTGCCTTAATTTGTCCCATTACCAATGCAAGGGAAAAACAATTTCTAACTTGACCAACAAGAATAATGTGTTTTTTTTAGATAACTTGCAAATGGCAGATACCTATCATATTCCGCCACCCCTGCCTTCTACTAGGATCCGCAATAAAGCCATGTTACATTTTTACCTAATAAGAATTCCTCATTTGAGTTTAGTACATTTTAAATATTTCGCATTTTTTCCCCATACTAAGATGTCCCCATAATTGAAATCGACTATATAGTGGCTTTCCTACATGGCAGTTTTATCTATGAATATTAAAATGTAACTTAGATGCTGGGGTGACTTCCAGAAGTAAATTGTTCATGGCAAACTGAAACAAATTAGTTACACGTTACATACTCTTCTGGATCATGAAAGGAAGTTACTAATGATTTAATCGCAATTTCACGGCCTTGGAAAGGAAAATTAGTATATGTCTTTAGTACTTTACCTGTCATTTCAAATTCTGGTCCAGGCCCTCTACCATACATCATACACACATCATGTTCTTGCATCCACTATTCCACATCAATGTTCGTATCACTGACAAGTGAAAAGTCACTGTCGCTGTCAGTAATACTGTCGCCATCCACTTCACTATACTGTCCTGCTGCATACAAATATCAACACTAAGGCATTTATCCACACTAAAAACTCAACAGCTTCCTGTGAAATGAATCCATCATGATCCGGCAAGAAGTCACAATTATAACTCAAGGCCAGTTCTTTACGTTGCAAACTTCTGAAAACTCCATAATACCCAAGTTCAATAATATCTTGAGCTCTGATGCTAGTCTGTAGCAATCTTTCTTCGTCATTCCAAAAGTGGTATAAAAGATAGTGCAAAAACTTGTCGGAATTGGTTGTTTCAGCTTGAAATCCCAACATCTTGTAATACAGAGAGAACTCCAAAATTCAAAACTTGCAGAAGTATCGTCGTAGTCTTGAATTTCTTGCGTAACAAGTACAAGGTCAACAGGATTATTCATGCCCAAAACATTTTTTTTAACAAAATTGAAAAGACGTTCTTCGTACACCAAGAGTCGAGTACAAACAACACTGCAGTTGTCGTTATTTTTTGTTATATCCGAACCTTCTTTTAAAAAGCTGTGACGTCATAATGATCGGCGTAACCTGCGCCAAACATATTCGCATTAGTTTTATGTACTGAAATTAATTAAGTAAGTACTTCAGGGGACGTTGCGATACAACAAGTCGCACGTAATACAGGTATCCCTTCCGATATAAGCTTAACTGGTATTCCCCATACCCAATTTTTCATTATTGATTTCTCTTTAAGTAGACTACCCCACATGAATGTACTATAATTACTGTCTATTACCTACTTCTATGTTGGTGGGATGAGGGATCAGTGTTGCAAAGAAATACTTTCACTCAGTCGCCTGATCATTCGTTCGTTTAAGGCCACATTAGAAAAACGCAACCTAAGACATTTTACCCATTTTAATACTGGTAGTTGTTAATAAAAAAAAGTTATCATTGTCGAAACTCTTTCATTTGTAGTTTTCTGATATTTTTAAGTACATTTTCTTAGTAGAAATTTTCTTTTATCATTTTAGACATTATTTACATAATATGTTTTGTGTTGTTACATTTTAGTTACAACTATTGTTTTACATGCCAGAAACGTGTTACTTGAAAGCATGAAACCATTTTGCTGTTTCGTGTTGCAGAGATTTTCTGTTACATGTTACGAAACTTTTCTGAAAATGTTTTTTGTTTTGTCTGTTAATAATTTTTCTAAAATGTTTGTGACAATGTAACTTTATCTTAAACTTATTTGTGCAAAACAAAATGTTTTTTGATGTCACACTGTACGGCAATATTTTTTGTTACACCATTTCTTATTTCTGTTCAGAAAAGTAGTTCCAACATTTTTGATGAAACAAACTTATTTTCTTTGTGTTATAATTTGAAGCGTATGCGCAAATAAACGTCTAAGTGACATTGTCAAATAAGGAAATTCCGAATACATTTTTATTTATAACAGGAAAAATATGAGGCATAAAATGTTCATACTTTGCACAAATGCTTAATTTGATCGAACATCCCTTCGTGCAAAGTGTGAATATTTTATGCCTCATATTTTCCTGTTATATATTAAAATGTACCCTTTATTTTTTTATTTGAAAATTGCACTTAGACGTTTGTTCGCGCACACGCTTCAATTGTTTTCACATTCTGTAGTGTCAAGTTTTTGTTTCTATTCAAGGAATTGCAACTTTGGATTGTGACAATATTTTTGTGATTACACTGTTAATTTCAAAATCTTTTCTTTGAAATTACCTTAAACTGTTCCATTTTACTGTTCTGAAACACCTTATCGACTAAAATGATGTTTAAATTTTACGGGAACTTGAGGGATCTGTCTTGTAAGAACTTCCAGTGCACCCGTGGATATAGTAAATCTATAAGTTTCCCGTAATTGTTGCATGAATAAAATGTAAAATGGGGGTACGAGGAATACCGGTTTGGCTGATATCGGAGGGGGTGCCTGTATTACGTGAACGTAATATTTGCTCAACTAATTTCAGTAAATAAAACAAATGCGCATCTGTTCGGCGCAGGTTACGACGTCTATTATGACGCTACAGCTTTTAAAAAGAAAATTGTGATATAAAAAAATAACGACAATTGCAACATTGTTTGTACTCGACTCATGGTTTACGAAGAACGTTTTTTCAATTTTGTGAACAAATTTTTTTTTCGTCATGATCTTGTACTTGCTACGCAAAAAAATCAAGGCTACGACAATCCTTTTGCTATTTTTGGATATTGGAGTTCTCTGTGTTATTACAAGATGTTGGGATTTCAAGCTGAAACAACGAATTGCGACATGTTGTTGCACCATCTTTTATACTAATTTTGGAATGACGAAAAAAGAGTGCTACAAACTTGCGTCAGAGCTTAATAATCTTGTGTTTTATGGATTTTTCAGAAGTCTGCAAATTAAAGAACTGGCTTTGAGTTATAATTGGGACTTGTTACTCGATCATGGTAGATTTATTTCACAGGAAGCTGTTGATTTTTTAGTGTGGATAAATCGCCTCGTGTTGATGTTTGTGTGCAACAGGACAGTGACGATATGTATAGTATCATGTGTATAGTATATGTACATGGCGACAGTATCAGTGACAGCGTCAGTGATTTTTCACTCTACAGTAATACGAACATTGACGTGGAACAGAGGATGCATGAATATGATGTGTGTATAATATCTGGTGCAGGCCCTGGACCACAATTCGAAATTATAGGTGAAAGATTTAATCATATCCTAATTTTCCTTTGCAGGACCGTGAAATTACGATAAAGTCATTAGTAACTTCCCTTCATGATTGAAGCGTATGTAACAAATTTGTTTGTTTGGCATGAACAATTTACTTCTGGTAGTCGACCCAGCGTCTAAAGTCGGTTTTAATATTCATAGATAACTGTCATGTAGGAAAGCCAATATACATTGCATTTCTTTCTACATTTACTTCGTTATACATCTAAGACGTTTTGATGTCATCATAATATTGAACTGCTTGCTTATCCACTTACACATAAGCGTGAAATTCTTGTAATTTAAAGTGTACAAAAGTTTAGGGATACTAGTGCATAACGTATATAAAAGTATAAATGTACAGCGTAGAAAAATACAAAAATACAAGGAGCATTTATAATATAAAGTATAAAATTACTCGCATTATTTTAAAATAATGTATCAAGCTTGCTATTTAGGAACCAACATACAACTTCTATATATCATTCCTTTAATTTTGATAGTAGCTTTTCCATTCCTGTTATATTATAAGGACTGTTTTGTTTCACAAATTTGTTTAACTCCATGTTTAAATTTCTAATTTCCAATGTTTTTATATTTTTCGGTAACATATTGTATAGCCTCATTCCCACTTGTTTATAATTTTTTGTGTGTTATATTTAGCTTACATTTTGTAATATTAAGTTTGTCACATTGTCTAGTATTATGTGAGTGGAATTCCATTCTCACTTCGTAATTATTACTATTTTCCTTTATAAATTTAATGCATTGATTTACATATATATTCGTTAAAGTTATTGCTCGAATGGTTGTAAATTCACCTCTACAAGTATCGGTAGGCTTATTGCTACTTTTTGCATAGTAAATACATGTTTCGCACCTCTTGCATTGCCCCATAACATCAGTGTATATGAGATCAGAGAATGGAAAAGCATAATAAGCCTATAACAACCAATGTTTTGGAACCATATACTTAAGCCTCCGCATTAAATAGATGACCTTTGTAAATTGTTTACAAATGTTTTCCGTGTGCGTTGATCAATTATGTTTTGGATCCAATGTTATACCCAACAAATGAATTAAATCTTTATATTGTTGGTATCAGGGAGAATAACATTAATTCAGTTTTGTTTTCATTTAACATAAGACCTTTGCTATCGAACCAAGATTTAGCTATCTTTATGTTAGTTTCATTCAGTATTCTAGGGTCATTAATATTATCACCCCTTTCAATAAATGTTGTATCGTCAGCATACATTACCACATTAGGAACAACATAAGTTGTTAGGTTATTCATATCAATCACAAACAGCAAAGAACCCAACACTGAGCCATGAGTTACACCCTCATTGATTTTCCGTTTACTAAATAGATGGTTACACATTTCCATATATTGAACCCGATTTATTAGATATGATTTCAAAAGATTTATCCCCTTATTATCAATATCATATGCCCTCAACTTTTCAAGTAATATCTCATAAGGCAGTGAGTCGGAAGCCTTATTTAAGTCTACTAAAGTTAGCATGTAATCACCTTATTTTCATATCCATTTAGTATTTCAGTTATAATCGTTTCTAATACAGATATGGTGAAGAAACCATTTGAAAACAAAATTGGTTATTACAAAGTAATTGATTACTCTAAAAAAAGTGTCATCTGTTCCATTATAAAATACTGAATTATTTTGGAAAAAAGCTGAAGCAAGGGATATCGGTCTGTAATTAGCAGTATTCTCAATTTTCCCCTTGTTTTTATATATCGGGACAACCACAGCACATTTGAGACATTGAAGGAAATGACCTTCACTTAATGTCCAATTTATAAGATACAAGACAGGTTCTAATATTAGATCTATATGCCAAAATTATCCTCACTTTTTGAGTTACTCAGTGATTTAATTACTTTCATATTTCCAAAACTTGTTACAGAACTCCACTGCGTTAACAATTTCTTGCTTTTACTAGGGCTATATAACATCTGGTTCTCAATTAACACATTATTTTTATTTATAACTACATTATCTGCAACCTTACTTTTTGTTTTCCTAATGAAATATTTATTAAATTGATCAGGAGTTACTTTACTATTACAGTGATTGTATTTATTGGTACTCTTCCTATCGTTTATAATAGACCAAGCAGTTTATGTTAGTTGAATTGAATATTTTACTAACTATAAAATCACGTTTAGCTTCTTCAACTGTTTTCTACTTTTATTTTTGGCATTTTTATATGCAGCTAAGTTTTTAGAATTTTTGAATTTAACATATAATGTATGTACCTTGTTCCTAAATTCTTTAAGTGTATCATTAAACCATATACACTTTTCTTGTTACGAATAACGTAACTCTATTATTGAGCATGTGTTATAGTATTTGGCTTATAACATTCGTGAATTTCTACCAAGCATCATTTGCTAATTGGCAGCTTAATATTATATCCATCATATTTTCAATACTTATTCTGTATCAGTAACAACAGATTCTTTCTTTTATAGTTCCTTAGATATATATCGTGTACATTAGACATTAGCGGATTTTCAGAGTATGCTATTCCCAGTATTGAAGCATGATGATCCGATATTTCATATGGTGTGACTGTACATATTAAATTTGAATAGGATATATTAGTTACTACATTGTCCACACATGCGCTTAGTCTGGTTGGTAGATTGTTGATAATATTGTAGTCATAAGTCTTAAAATATTTTTTAAATGTACGCTATCACTGTTATTCTGACAACGGAAGTATGCGAACCGTGACAGCTAGAAATTTATGATAATTGGTACCCTGACTAATTTAGGATCGCTAATCATCGTTGTGATAGTCACTTGGTGCGGAAATGCCTTGATTACCCGCTACGTATAATACATATACCAGGTATTGACCGGGTGAGGCTGTGCAGAGTTATATCCCAAAAACTCCTGAAAAAGGCTGAAAATGAAAAATGTGTGCAGGTAACCTCATACCTACGAGAGGGGGACACGTGACCAAAAACATGGCAGTAGTGTCACACAAGCAGTGTTGACACCCCAACACAAACTTATAGTTTTTCAAATAGAACGTGTAACATTTGATGGCATTAAAACATTGGCATAAAAAGTGAAAGACAATAAGAACAGGATGGTTGATCAGTGTTACCAACTAAGGGAAATATGAGGCTCTAAAGGTGAGAAATTAGAAATGAGGTCCGTACAGAGAAACGAACAATGTTCAACAACAAAAATACTGCAGAATGAAAAATGTACAGTAGGGAGTAAACCACAGCTTCCAGTGAATAACGGGGCACATGTTAGAGTAGAAGTAGAAAGAAAAAGTACCAGTTGACATAATGCGGAAATTTGAACATCAAGTCCTTCTGTAGAGCAACTGTTCCAATGGCGTTTGTGTGGAATCGACATCGCAACCGTTCCCGAGATAATTAAAAAGAACTGTCTTGGTGTTGCAACACTAGATAAAATCCTGCATCCCTTCCAAACCACAGACACGACGGCGCAGAACCTGAAAAGAGTACAGAAAAGCTGTGGAACGAAAGGTAACAAATCTGTGAGAAGAAAGTACGTCAGAATCGACTCGCAAAGATAATTGATCTGTGATAAGTGTCAGTCGAAAGTAACTATGGTGGGTGTAGCGCCTTTCCACGTCGTATTACTGGCTAATAGAGCAGCGTCCACTACAAAATTCGTTACAAATTTCTTAATTGTCCACACGACCCTTCTGCAACGCCGCCATTGCGGACTCGGGACACACACAGATAGATTCATAGATAGATAGACGTCAGTGCAGACAGGTATGTGTGAGTGCAGACAGCTGCATTGATTAACATCGCAACCAAGTAGACTACTAGACACGATTATTTGTTTGAAATCAGTGGCTGTTCCAGATATAAAGCGCTAACTGTGGTTGTTCTTAATAAATTATTAAAATAAATCAGTATATTTCAATGGGGGCAACACTACATTTTCGGAAAGACGAAGACTATGCTGTTTTGGTTTTAGATTTGTATATTTTAGTCATGTACAGGGTATTTCACACTGCTAATTGTCGAATTATAATAAAATTGTATAGTTTATATTCATGTACAGACTTGGGGATAACTGCTCGTTCATTAACGTTCATGTTTGTATGTCTTTATGTTATATATCCGTAATTATGTGAGTATTATTTGCTATTACTTTGGCTAAACTTTGCGCCAGTTCGGGGTATTAGAAGACCGTACGTAGCTTTTTGTTATTGGTTTCCCAATTACCAGTCTTGTGAATTATTGTATGAGGCGTTGTATATCTCTCTGGTAATGTTATTATCATTAATAAGATTTAATGTCACTGTCTTGTATCGTGGAGTATTTCACAGATATATTCATTGCATTGTTTTTGACTGAAACCACGTGATTAGCATGTTAATGGTTATTGCATACATGTACACGAGAGCCTGGATTTTAGAGTGTGATGCAAATACAAGCTTGGTAATACCTTTTGCTTTCTGTTTTTATTAATTATCTAAACCGTTTTTAAATTTTGAAATTCGTGGAAAAGCGTAAACGACGACTCCCATTTTCTTCTTGTCCTGTAAATTTACTGCTAACATAGAGTTTTAGAATATATGCCTTGCTCGTTCGTTTTTTGTAACATTATTCCTCTTGTGCTTAAAGACTCGAGGGGACCCATATTAACAAGGTTCGTATAACATACATTTATGCTTCCATTCATCACATCCTTGATTATATTTTAAAGCAGGTATCTTTCCGCGGGTTAAGAGGAGCGGGAAGGTGAGGAGCAAACATGGAGAAAGGGAGGGAGAGAAATTCCTCGAAGGCTGTTAGAGCAGAACATAAAAGGTGCTCAGAGGTTCTTTTTGAAGGATTATTTTCTTTTTCAGTTTTTTCTTTTTCCATTTCTTTTCCGTTGGCAGGGTTCTGTGTAACATTTCTTTTCACTTAGGCGACCGAAGCTTCGCCCGTTTAATTTTCCATCACAAAGATTTTGTGTCCAAAGAATTTCGTCTCTTAATTTTATTTCGTTGCATGTCAAACCTTAACAGTTTTTTGCCTGTATAATGTAGTAGAAATAGTTGAATTTTTTGGGTATACGGGAGTTTCCCTGTTATTTTGGAACAAAGGAACGTCCCACTCCTCCTAACAGCCCTATTGAAGAGTACTTATGGGAATGTTAAAATACAGTATGTTAATAAGCTGACACTCCTCAATGGATATACAGGGTATAAGGAAAGATATATTCGGTGATGTGTCATGATAACGCGACATGAACTCGTTAAGAACGGTACTGGGGAACAAAGCAACGAGTTCCGTGAAAGGCTTAGATGTCAAGGCATGGACCATTAATAATTCGGGTATTACACATCTTAGAAGAGATGTGATGAAATCTAAGCACTTGTCACGAGGTAGCCATCGAGGTGAAAAGAATACTTTAGAATGTGAAAGATAGTCTTAACGAATGTTATTTAGTATTACAGTTTGTTGACATACAATTTTTTGCTGGAGATAGTTCTCGTCCTACCTCACCTCATGATACCTCTGTACATCCATCATGTTGTAAATGGATCTTACGAAATGCTTGCATCGGCCTCTCCCTTTGAGGATAAGATATATATGATTAGTTTACGCCACATAATGGCTCCAACGATCTCTGCTCATGCCTAATGAAATAACTTGTACTGGAACAACAGAAGATGTAAAAAAGTTATGAAAATGCTGAGAAAATTCTAGTCGGTAAGGAAAGATGGGATGAGTGCAGTCAGTGCCTTACTTTAAATTGTTGTTAATGAGGAGTTGCGATGATTTTGGCGGTCGCTTTGTGGCTTAAGATAAAAGGAACGTAACGACTTGCAGACTTACAAGGATTCTGTCATTGGAGATGGTTAAGCGTGGAGAGGATATATTGTATTCTTTAAAGTGTTTTACCCGAAAAATAAATTAAATATTTTTTTAGAAAACCAAACGTTGCTACCAAGCAGAACATACGTGGAATTCGTACATTGTATATTGGCCTCGGCCCAGATTGGGGATTTCCGCATATATTTGTTCTACCTTGACGATGATAGCTTTTTCATTGCAAGTAAGCGACTAGGTCGTGTATATATGTGAGTTGCGTTACAGTGGCTGTAGGCGTGTCGTTATGAGTTGTTGAACATTATAATGAACCCCATCCAAGCATTGAAGTTGGGACCTTCTTGGTGGAGGAAATACACTACGGCAACGGCACATAGGAACAATAAATTGTATACTGGTATTGGGTGGGTGCACAACACCTGTTGGCTTTGCCTAAAGTAAGCTTGACTTGTCCCAGGCAGTATAGTTTAAGCAGATGGCACAATAATGTTTTCTCTAATTGAATAAAATTGTTGTATATTCGTAATTCTATAGAAACTGTACTCTACCCCGCCGCAATCAACAACGATAGTGGTCGTAAGGACGGGACAGTTTTACTCATCTGGTTGTGAATTACTGTAAAACAATGAAACACTGCAAATATCGAAAAAATGTGTTGTGTTAAAAACCGCTTGATGGGTTTGGGACTTCTGGATAAATTGCTGAAATTTCCTGAAGACGCTAGTTTCCCTTGTGAATGTTGTCCCAACGGTCAGTCGGATGGTCAGTCGGAGAGATAGTCAATGTCAATTTCATAGGAAAAGGTGAGAATAGTCAGCAGCCCACAAGACAATGATTATAACGCTATCTGTATTGGCCACAGGCGGCAAATGAAATCCCTGCTAAACATCTGTACAATTGGACAATTGAACAGGAGTGTATTTTCATTACGTACTAGCCAAGGTCGAAAAAGTAAAGCGCGAATATAGCCGAAATTAAGAATAGGCTGTCTTGAACGTACGGGAAACTGTCCCACCCTCCAAGATAAAAGGTGCCAGCATACCTGTCGTAAAATCAAACGAGGAAACAACTACGCGAAATGTGAACTTCCATATATCTTCAATGTTTACGAACCTAGTGTACAAATGCAAACGAGAATGTATATAGAAATAAGAATGAACCTTCCTTAACGTAATAAGGTCCTATCCCACCTGCAGGATAAATCTGTCCAACATGGCGAAGGACCATTGTAGATGAGACCTATACGTTAAAAACTATGAATAGCACGGTGGGGTACTGCTATTATGCTTTGCGGCAGGTTTAGTTGTAAGCAAAAGATCTCTGTACACTGCAAACATGGAAAATCACAGCTGCCGTATTGGCATGGCGGTTTATTAAAGTTTACACGGCATTAGCATGCGTGTCTTGAGAATGTCAAATCTGAATTAAGAAATTAAAATGATCGAACGTGACTATAATAATAATATAATGTAGGAATACGGATAATATTCATTCTGTAGATTAACAAGTGGTCAATGGAACCGTAGTGTAATGTCATTAGTCTTATGCATCCGTAATACAGCTATGGCAGAATTGGCCTGTCCAAAGACGTAAATGATCTGTCAACATACTTCACACATATAGGAACTATATACAGAATAATAGGAAGAGGGCACCAGTTCCCTAACTATAGTACCAGTTATGTATTAGTTTAATTTGTGGCCTCCACTGGTGTATGTAATAGTAGCACCAATGATCGAACACGCTAATAGCTAGCAATACTGGAAATACAGCCAACTGAGTGAACATTTGCATATTCAAATATTCGAAATAAATGCCAGAGGCATTAGGTAATTATAGCTAGGCGTCTGTAGCACACAAACAGACCAGTATAGCAGAGTATTATTATTGCCTGTATATTGATAGTTAATACTCGATTTGACAAACAGATACGGATTTAAACTTGGTCATTGGATGGGTGGAACGTGGAATTTTAAAAGAACAAAAACAAATGTGCATCCAGCTTCCGGAAATTAATAGTGCATGTAGATTGGTAATTGGTCGAGCAGGGACAGGGGGAATTGGATAGCGCTGTTGTAAAATGAGTACAAATTAGCAAATATAAGGTTTCTAGCCAACATAAGACGACGACGATTGCAACTTAAGTTGAGGGTAAAAAGTAAGATAACTGGTGACGTTAATGAACATGGTTCGATGACGCAACCATCCCAAACGTCCGCTAGGAATACAAAGTACTAGAATTAAAAGTACGGAAATGATGTACACCACCTAGCCAGTATAGGGGTCTTGGATGGAGCACACGTTCGCTATTGATTAATTTTTACCGTAATGTCATTGGATAACAATAAGACACAATCAAAGTGCGATGGAGGACGGTGATTGGCTGGTAATTGCTATAAAGCAAGGTCGGCGACAGGCAATGAACCCAGTTTCGAAAATGATGACGGCTTGTACCTATTCCAATGCACACGTGAGTGCAAATTGCATATAGCATGCTATTGAGCAATATACGCCCTTCTTTTCTGTGGCCTACATTTACTGTTATGCAGGTATTCCTCTGGAAGATGATGATGATGGACCAACCTTTCAACGGATGATGTACGAGATGAAGTTTTGGAGACGGCGTTTTTCGATACATACCATTCAATCTACACTATTCTTGTTTAAATGCATCCGGAGCAAGATATCACCGTAGAACACTTTATACGTACTTATACGGAGATGATTGCTAACGACGATCATGTAAGGTAATCTACGATGTGCTGTGGACAGACTTTGAACACGGCGCTTTAATTTCCACTTTGGAACAGAATTAAAAAATGGAACACAACGATTGAATTGAAAAAAGATCTTTATTGTATAAATAACAAATACAGTGCTTGTAGTACAATTTACAAAATGCTAGTGACAATTAGTAACAAGATGATATACATAACAAAATCAAGATACATCAGTCGACAATGCATCGAACATAGTGCAATAACCTGTTGCATAACAAACAAGATACCAAGTTCGCCATGCCATATAAACCAAATAGTGTAGTATCTCCCCCAATACAACGTTAGGTGATATATTGTTACGTGAGAATCAGCACATGCAAAGTCTATTGTCTTGTAAACATAATACAGTTGGTTTTGGTAAATACTTTTAAACATGGGTACAAAAAATGTTGTTTTCCCACCTGAAGGAAACAAAATGTGCTGCTACAGATAATGAACGTATCACTAATTACAGTATGCACTCATTAGGAAATCATGGTGTTGTATATAAACTATGCTACAAATGAACAGTGTCCACCCCGTAAAGAACATTTGATGTCATTGAGTACACCTAAAAGAACAATACGCAGGTATCAGATTGGTTTGTAAAGTACTGAGAACAGATGAAACTGAACACAAGTCATTCCTCCGCTCTGATTTTGTAATGGTCATGAGTCGTTTACTATGGTTCACTCACCACCACCTATGTAAAATGTTAAATATATATAACAAATAAGTACTCCAATAAAAAGACATGCGTGTGTTTCCTTCCATGTTTTCCTAACTTCGATATCCATAAGGATCTGTCATATATTGGTTTCTCTGAATCGGATTTAATTTCCGTCGTTTGTGTTGTTGCACAACACGGAGTTTCACCTGAGATTTACAAATGACACGAAAGTCAGCTTTTCGCAGGATATGATTAGCTGAAACTATTTGTTTACCTTTATACGTACCCCTCCCCACCTTAAACATATCCTTAAATGTAATCTTCTTTCGTGTACGTTGGTTCAGGGTTATACCACGAATTTTAATCACATGGTTCAATTGCCCTCTCGATACTTTCTTTAGTTCGTATCAGTAATGCTTAGACCCTCCAGAAGTAAATCGACGTATTTCACACCCTGCAGGCACTTGATCTTTTAGCTGACCTAGATAATCACCCAGTGGGAGCAATGGAGGTTCATCACAACGTCTAACGTAGATAATACTATCGGTATCAAAATACAGGAGACGAGTTATACCGACAGTACTGGTTGCCTCATACAAACGTAGCCGCGCCTATTAGGAAATAAAAGACGCAAGCATGACATTGCTGAACGCGTAAGGCGTATTGCACGATTCCAAATCCCGATAGGTAACAAGAAGTTTACTCCCTATTAGATTTACATGTTGAATTTCCAGATGAGGAGCATAGGCAATTTCATTATACTCCTAAAACAACCTTAGTTTTTGTAAGATTACACCTCTGGGCCCACTTGCCAAACAAAGAGTTTAAATATATTTTTGCAATGAATCGAAGGCCCTCGTTTTTGTTAATGTTATACTCTAGGTGAATTCCCTCATGATTAAAATAATCCTGAATATACTGTTGCCTATTCTCATCACCGTGACAATTCTCAGCAAATCCGGAGGCTTCCTGCTTCATCTTCATTAAGGTTCCTACGTGCCCCTTAAACAAGTCCACTGAAATTTCTGATTCCCAAATTTCGTACGTGTCAACAATACCATAACCTGCCTCTAATGCAGCATGAAGCTCGGACATACAAAAACACCTTTGATAGCTCGTTGTTTGTCTGTATGAGTACAGTCCTCGGTATGTAACGCCTGTACACAAACCAAACATTAGTTGGTTGTGGGCATTGTATGGTAATATGGGAATGGCTAGATCTCTTGGAGGGATCACGTTACAAAAGACTAAACCGTGAACCTGATTGGAATCAGGCATGTCCGTGCGTTTATGCACTGTTACGGATCCAACCGGAAGTGGACGAGTAGCCATGACCCAGGAATAGAGAGAAGTTCGATTACTTTCGATTCACTGCTTTCGTAGTGACTTTGAAAACATTCGGTTCGTCCACCCTCAAAGGTATCCTTAGGACATAAGGGTTCTTCAATATCTGAACAATGATCGCGAAGAAAGGCTTGAGTATCCTCTGATGTCTTTACCTGTTTGTGCCGCTAACATTCCCATATGGACACAACATTTACGTTACACGTCTGGCGCAAAAACTTCTCCCTAGCCATAGTGTCGGCATATCGACTATTGAGACTACTGCCTTGTTTATCTATAGCTAGATCTCTGAGTTGGGTTAAGCATTGATGCTCATGGTAGTAACAACCATAATATTCATATGCAGTACGGGTATTCTTATCATATCCATCCACTTTGAATTGTTTAAATTGAGCTCCACCACCACGCTCATAGCTTTGCAACTTGACATTATGTGTATATTCTATATACCTAAGCCAAAGTTTCGCTTGCTTGCTTTGATTAGTACTATGATGAAACCCTAATGGTGGGATGACAGGGATGGTATTTTGTTTAAGATACTGGATTCGATAACATTGTATCACCGCGGGAGCAATGGCAGAGGTATTCAAAAAGCATTGAAGACGATCCGTTGTACGTTCGATTAAATTTGTAAACTGAATAAGTGCTAAGTGAGGATACGTACGTCATTCTGGCAATAGGCCAACAGTTCACACTGAAAGTCGAATGTCTTTTTTCCTTTGAAACATTGCTTATGCCATAGTGCAATAGCCTCGGCATCTTTGTCCGATTTACTTCCTAGATCGTAATAATCCAGGTCTGGATATAATCCAACATAATTCTAATTCCTCGGGGTGTTAAATAGGTGGGGAAAGTCCCCCTTCCTCAGGGATTCGTCCAGTCCTAACGATTTTGGGAGGTCTGCTAATCGAATCCCCACAAACAGGAACGTGTCTCTGAATATAGTGTTGTTTATTGTTAACTGCATAATCTTGTGGCCACTCGTAAGTATTTCAGGTACTAATTGCTGATGTTCCAATATTTCACGGGCAACAAATAAATTGTCAAAGTCATGTGCATTATGTGCCAACGCAACCACTTGCGTGAACTTAGGACCCTGCTGTAACACATGTGTAATAAACGAGTCCATACTGTAAAAAGTAAAGTCACAAGAACCATCAGCATTACCACAAACATTGCATCTATAGCTATTGTCATGCATATCCTTTCATTGATGGTATCGATGCGATATACAAATTAAATTAGGCACCAATTCATTTTCACCCTTGTCATTCGCATCCATACGCATTGTCTCAATATCGTAGACAATGTAAAAAATCGTCAACACGTTTAGGACGTTCAGGTTTAACATAACATATATGGCTTTCATTTACATATGCTGAACACCTTTTACAAAAATGTTCACAACACACATGGTTCCCCTTTCTGTTGCGTCAATCGAGTTTTACGCCACACTGCACGCATACCTGAACATGATCACATATAGATTTCCGTTTAGCCTTTGCAGCATGACTGTCAAAGCATGTTTGATTAACAAAGGTACGATTACACTTGTGACAATATTGTTTTGTATCATTTGTACTTTCTGTATCGGGTTGATAAGTTTCACAGTGACTACACAGATATGGACATGTGGGAAACCGACGTTATATATAGGGATGTAGACAATTATCACAATACCCTCTACTTCCTAAGAATATCGCAATACTATCTATGACATGTAATGGTTATCATCGAACCGAATAAAAATCTTTCGTTTTGCCGTTGGACCAACATACGTTTTTTTCGTACTGGCGGGTTTTGGAGACGCGACCGTAAACAATAATTTTATATGCTTCACCAAAGCATCTTTGGAACAGGTCTACGTCATCTAAACTACCACCATTAGTACCACATAAATCAATCCCTGCAAAATAACACAGTTCAATAGCATTGGCATGACAGTTTTCCGAATGAGATTTCATATAAGCGGTTTTATTATAACTTTTATCGGCCTTACTTCGTCCCAGTACCAATGCTAAGGCAAGACAAATCGGAAGTTGTTCTACGGGAATAATATGGTTTTGTAAATGATCAGCATAGGGTAAATACTTATCATTGCTATGCCTGTCCTGACCTCGACAAGGATCTGTAATATAAACCCTAATGGTAATATTATCACCTAACAAGAATTCCTCGTTGGAGTTTAAAACATTTTCGATTTTTCTAAGGATACTGTCTGCCGTAAGATGTACTCGTAATTGGAACGGTATGTATACAGGCTTTCCTACAGTGCCGTGGGAGCTCTCGAGACTAAATCCGACTTTGGAGGCGGGGTCGACATCGCGTAGTAATTTGTCTATGGCAAACTGAAACAAATTAGTTATGAACTCCTCAGGATCACGAATAGTTGTTACAATATTTCTGATTTCACGGCCTCGTAGAGGGAAATTCGGATAGGTTCCTCAAAAATAATCTCAAATTGGGGGTCACGTCCAGCACCCTACATTATACACTGAGTATGATCTTGCATCCACTGTGTCACATCCATGTTTGTAAAGCTATGCTTCACATGATCGCACACATAACCATCACTACTATCGAGGTCTAGAACGATATACACTACATCACTATCAGGGTCAATGTAATCACAAGCACCAATCAAACTGGTATCGAATCCAAAAAAATCACTAGCTTCCTGTGAAATGAAACCGTCATAGTCCGGTATCAACTCAGTATAGTAACTCCAGGCCAGATGTTTACTCTCCACAGTCCCGAAGAATCCGTAGTATCCTAGATCGAGAATGTCCTGGGTACTTGCACAATATTGTAAAACGGCTTCTTCATCGTTCCAGAAATAATAGAGGAGATAATGCAGCAACATATCAGGATCCGATTCGTCGGCTTGGAAACCCACCATTTTGTGGTAGCATAGGGATCTCCAGCACTCAAGAATAGTTTCAGGATCATCATACCCTTGCATTTCCTGCGTGGCAAGCAAAACAGTAATCGGATTTTCCATGACTTCAAACGAACAGCAATGTAATGTCACAAGTAAACGTATAACAAAGAGTATTGTTTTTTACACAATGATGGAGCGGATCATCCCACTTCGCAATGTCCGGACAAACAGAACTGCTGCCACACTGACCTTCGGATTTATGACAGGAGCGCGAACGCGAACGAAAGCTATCGCATACAAAATGTGTGTAACGGCAACCTGCACCGTGCTGGCCTCTAGCGTTGAATTAAACATCTAGCGTTCTATGCCTAGCGGTGTAACAATACTAATTCTTAGTACAATTCAGGGTTGCATTGCTATATTCTGGACATACAGAACACCAACAGTAACCCGATATCATCCAATTACCAATTGTCGTTCAGATTCAACAAACCCAAAACCGAATGTACCATTAATTATGTGCACATGACGGAACAGAGTTTATTCAACTACGAATAACTTTTTAGGGTAGGGTTACATTCATAGAAACACTGTAAAGCAGTGTTACCAAACAAACTACAAGCGGCGTTGTAACAAGACCCTAACAGGTTACATGGAAAACGCACATAGAATCATGCTCGTATTCTTTATAAGTTTTTCCCATCTCGATAAAAAGGGGAAAAAACTTAAATTACCAAGGAAATATATTTTTTTCTTTAACAACAGCTTTCTTTAACAACCATATCCATTGACATGAAAAACACTTCATGCCTTTGGCTACGTTCTTCTACAGTAGTCTTGAACAAACGAGCAGGTTTCCCAGTGACATTGGCTGCTCTGCAGCACCTGTCCCTTATCCCACTGTTCTGTTAGTAGAATCAGTGAGAGAATCTTCTTATTGGTTAGGTTGCCAACTTAGGATTAATTTAATAAATCTAATAAAAGCCGAGGTTGGCAACACTCCATTTTCATAAGTGAGTCACTCAGTAAGAGTCATTAAATTTAAAGCTTCGGTATAAGAGGGTCCAGACAACATTATTTGGGTCCAGAGGTTGAGCACTATCTTGAGGAGGGAGAAAAGAGAGATGGCCGCAGTGGAAGAATATTATTTCAATTGTTAATACTTCAAGCTTAGTTTCTAAATCTTGTTCATTAAAATCCCTGAATATTTCCTGATATCCATTATTTCTCGTATTTATGACTCTCTTTTGGGGTTTATTATCTGTGGGGGCGTCACCCCCAAAATTCTCGAGAACCCCCAACATTTTTATCGTTCAAAAACTTATGGAAACCGTGCAAGACTCCACTTACATCTCCCAATTTTGACTTTATCCCCAAACGGTAAATCCGGGCTGAATTACTGGATCACTTTCACTTCGAGGAAACTCAAAACAAGAGCTAAAATCGAATATTTCAACATAGTAATACTGCCCACGTTAAACCAACAATGAGCCTCACATGGGCCACGGTGGGTTAATGGTAGAGCGCTCATCTCTGGCGCTTTGGTTCGTCGGATCAAACTCTGCTCCATCTTTGTGGTGGAGAAACCCCGTGTGCGTGCGTTTTCTCGGGGTTCTCCCGTTTCCTCCCACTTTGCACCAATTCATCCCATTATCATTTATCCGCCCTGGGCCAAAGTCGCCTAAAGGCTTTAAAAATTAAGTTCTAAAATTCAACAATGAGCCTCAAGCACCTCCTTCCTCCTTGGGAAGGACACAAAAGCGACTGCAAACTCAGAAGCGCACAATTCACGTGCTCAGGCTCCTATCATAATCAATTTAGCGAGTCCTGAAGCTTGAGCTTAAAACGAATTGTAGCATACAATGACAGAGCTTATTGTTTCATATCGTCTGCTTCGCAAGACTTATTTCAAATCACACGACTCTCCACTTCAACGTTGCCAAACTACCGCTTAGACCTCCATGATCAGATCGCTGTGTCTGCCCGGAGTCACGTTTACCATAGTAAAGGACATAAACCTTTTTATTTCACTTCAAACCCTGCTATTTTCTAACTTAAAACCAGAGTCGTGAGAACAATTAAATACATCATCTGATCAGGTAAAATATCTGCTTTCTTCTTTACCTCTAAACCGTTCTCCCGGTTCTGATAATTTTAGTTCTTTTTTTACGTAATGCTGCTGAATCATTGGCTTAACCTTTTTCTCGTCTTTTAAATAGGTGTTTTGCCGAAGGTATATTTCCTTTTTCTTGGAAACAGGCTAACGTTATACCCATTCTGAAATCTGGAGATAAGATCCATATCTCTTCATACAGTCCATTTCTATTTTATCTATTTTGCCTGTGGTGTGTAAAAGAATCATCAAACATAGACATTATAATTTTGTCTCACCTTATCTATACTCTGCTCAACACGGCTTTTTTCCTGGTAGTTATTCTCTTACCAACCTGTCCTTATTACTCTCTGATGCTACCCAATACCTGTCCAATAACACACAGCTTGATGTCATCTATCTAGATCTTAGTAAAGCTTTCGATAGAATTGGTTGCAATCTTCTTTATAAATGAATTCACCGATTCAATATCCATGGTAATTTCATTTCATTATTGCGAGATTATCTCACTGGCTGCGATCACCGATTCAATATCCATGGTAACTTCCTTTCATTA
>JAGDQP010024192.1:17424-28236 GCA_022664845.1 Lepisma saccharinum | reverse complement strand
TTTCGGTTTGATATGGTGCGAATACTTTCGCTGTATTAAAATGTCTCGCTGATCATCTTAATTATTATCTTAACAGTAATTAATCTGAATTATTTACCATAAACAGAGCAGTTAACTGCACAAATTTTGGAATCCAAGAAATGTATAGAATTGGATTGCGTACCCCACCATATCGTAAAAGAAAGCAATGAACATTTTGTGTTGCCCCCCTCTCTATTTTTTTTTTTTTTTAATTTGGCTATCAAAACCTCTGACAACTGGAAAATAGCGAGGGTCTGTCCCATCGCTAAAGCTGGTAGTAACAGAGATGTGAGTAAATACAGACCGGTGACCATACTAAATGTCTTTGCAAGGGAAGGTCTACAGTAACGAATCTTACACTAGTAACAGCTTTTATTGCTCGTACACTTGACAGAGGAGGCCAAGTTGATGTCATTTATTCAGACTTCTCTAAGGCATTTGGTAAGCCTCTCAAATTATGAACTCGAATAATAAAATAAAAACAGCCTGGAAAATTATTAATCAACATCCAAGGACAAACAGTAAACATAATATTGAAAAGATAACTGTAGGTAATAAAGAGATTTCATCTCGCAAAGAAATAACCAGCACCTTAAATCAGTACTTCATAAATTTAACCAAAATATTAGGAACAAAAGATAACTATAAACAAGCCACTATTGAACACGTTGAACTAAATCAAAATTCGATATTTCTGAATCCGAAACATAGAAATACCAAGATGAAATAATATAAAATAAAATAAAAAATATGAAGACAAAAAATTCTGCGGGCCCCGATGAGTTTCCGAACCATGTGATCAAACTTGTTAGTGATAATACAGCTGCACCATTAGTAAGCAATTGCAATCAATAACTGGTAACAGGAAAATTTCTTTAACTCTTTAAAGTGGCAAAAGTTCGTCCACTCTTCAAAAAGGATAGCACAGCTGATCCAGAAAACTATCGCCCAATATCTATTCTATCTGTGTTTGCGAGAATACTAGAAAAAGTTATGTACAATAGAATATCCTCATTATTCGAAAAATCAAACATTTTATCTTGTCATCAGTACGGTTTTCGAAAGGGACAAAAATAGATAATTCCGTAGAAGCGTTCCTGGATGAAATACAAAGAGCGAGAGAACAAAAAGCAACGGTTTATGACTATTTCTAGATCTTACCAAGGTATTCGATGTGGTAGATCATAGCATACTTTTAAAGAAACTATATACTATTGGTATTAGAGGTGTAGCTTATGAGTGATTCAAACCATATTTGACAAATAGGAGTCAATTTGTTGAACTTGAAGGCCTACGTTCTGAGACTGCATATTGCTCGAGGTGTTGCACAAGGTTCAATATTTGGCCACTACTCTTTCTCATTTATATTGATGACTTACCTAATCACTAGCCCCATCAAAAACTATATTGTTTGTAGATGACACCAATATACTTATAAAGCCAGGAGATCAATGTCTGTCAGTAGTACTTCTACAATCTTCTCCGCTGAAGAAGAGCAGCTGCTGGTGGCCAGCGCCATCATTGGTTCAAAATGGAGTTTCAAATTAGTCCCAACAGACTTTTCATGTTTTGCTTGAATCAAAGAGCACCACAGAATTTTGAATTTTCCTTATTTATTATAATTATCTGAACCTCAAAACCAGGACAAAGATACCATTCTATGGATAACTTTGTGCAGGGAATTCATTTCTGCAATAAAAATAGGGGTGGACAAAGTTACTCCACCCACCAAAGTAACTTTGTCCACACTTATATATTTGTTAACTAAATTTAAAATGGAAACATATATTGATTTCGCTTTGTCCAGAGTTTTTTTAAAGGTTTTTATCATATTACATTTTGCGAAGAATTACGAACTTTACAAGGCAAAACTTAAATTTTTGGTACAAAGTTACCCCAATCTATGGTAACATCTGAAAGAATGTAAAACAAGTGAATCATAAGTATTGGATGGTTGGTGGTGGATTTAGTGTACAGCAGCACATGATACAGTATGGCGATCAAGTTAAAAATAAAGCATTGTGTCTACCTACCTGAAATACTCTGGGAATTTTGTAAATGTGGAAAGCTCACGGAAATTATAATTTGTGAGGGAAACTCAATAAAATTTATGAAGTGGAGCTGTCTACAGTTGGTAAGAGCACTGCTCCGGTAAGGCGGAAGTCGTGTGTTCGATTCCCACTACTGACCGGATTTTTTCGATGTGTGAAAGAAAACCTTCGATTTTAAAGAAATTCTCTCTTTTTCACTTACGAAATTCCAATAATGTACAAGATGCTTGTACTGGATGGTAGTGGGATTTTAAAAACCTCATTGTGTATTATTTACATGTTCCACTATACTAAGAACTCAGGGAATTTGGAAAAAAATCGGGGAAAACCTGGAATTTCAAGTCACAAAATTAGTAGACACCATGATAAAGGCGTAGTGAATTAATTCTAATTATGTTAAATGACTCTAATTATGTTAACATAATTAGTTGCAGATAGTCGACCAACGGAAGAATCTAACCAAATTCGACATCACATTTGGTAAGGTTGTTTTTTTGTTAAGTTTTATGAAGCTGGTCAGTCATCTACAATTTTCCCTCCTGTACAAATCGATACACTACAATTTCGTTTCTCAAACTTGCTGTGCCTGGCGGCTTTACTAACACTACCGACTTGTGCTGACCGGTTCTTCGCATATTCCGAATTGTTTACCACACAAATTGCTTCCAATCAATCAAATTCACGGTATCTGATGTGCGCAGCATCCTTCACTATGATATAAGCTATTACTATGTTTTCACTTCCACTTAAGTTACATAGACGACTTCGATAATAATAATTTTCTTACATCACACGTTTCTTTAGCCATCTTCTGTTTCTTATCTCTCGTTGCATCCTTTCTCAAATTCTTCGACTCCACATGATTATCAGTTGCTGCGCTCCGTTGCACTTCAAATATCTCCGTTACACTTTAATTAAATCAACGTCGGCGCAGAATTTAAGCAGAAGCTCTTTTCTGTGTAAATGCACAATTCCCTTTCCAATACCACAGTGCCACATTATTTCAAAAGACAACCATTTTTCAATAATTTCCCTCAGGCTCAGAAAATACGCATCTTCTGATTCATAAGAATTTTCACGACTTTTTTGTAAAGTTTGATTGCTAATGAAAATGGACTTTTGTATTTTGATAGAATGTGTTTTTTTCTGGGTGAAGGTGTGTGTAATATATCACTGGTATGTGGTAAATAGTGCTGAAATTGTCTCCATTATGCATTGTTCAAATGTGGTTCACATTTATGGTACACACCATTTTTTTCTTTCATGGTCCGTAACTCTGAAGATATATCTCTGGAAAACCCATTAATTTATTTAAGCTTAAAAGATATCTGTGAACCATCATGACAAATTTCAGCCAATTCCAAGATAATGATCTGGAAACTTCTCTGAAATTGATGGATTATATATTGACTATTTTTATTATTTTATTACTTCAATAGAATAGAATAGAAATTTATTCGTCTGTGTAGTACATGCAGGTCGTGACCTGTGATACACAAGACTCGTCATGAGACATGATATCTAATTAATAATAATAATAATAATAATAAAAAGTACAATTAACGTAACTATAAATTATTACATAAGTCGTCACTCAAATAATCATTAACAATATAGTAACCCTTATTTACCAACAAATTGAAAACCTGATATTTAAATTTATTTATATTTTGAATACTCTTTAGATAATTCGGTAGTTTATTGTACAATCTTGTACTAAAGGAGTAAACACTAGAATAAGTAGTAGCAAAATTTTGTCTTTCTGGGAAAATGTTTCTGTTTTGCCTGGTATTGTAATTGCGTATTTTTGTCGTATAAGTAAGTGATTTTTTTTTTTTTTTTTATTTTTTTTTGTAAATATTACGCTTTTATAATTATATAGGCATGGAACTGTTAGAATCTTTTGAGACATAAACACATCTTTACATGGTGACCTAGGGCTCATGTTAAAAATGATTCTAACAACTTTTTTTTTATTTTTTTAACGGAAAGTATTTACGCTAACATGTGATGCACCCCAAAATATTATTCCAAAGCTAATAAGAGCGTAGAATTTTGCCTAATATAATGAGATCAGAGTTTGTCGGGAGACTGTACCTTGTAATCTGTACATGATGAAGCAGACACCATTCAGTTTTTTATTAAGTTCGAGTATGTGATCATCCCATTTCAGCTTTTCGTTTATAGTTACACCTAACAATTTGCTTTTAGTAGTGTATTCCAGATCCAAAGAATTTACTATTATAGGTGGAAATGGAAACGGTCCGTGAGAAAGAAAGATGAAAATATAGAATTTTTGATTTATCAACATTTATGTTCAGACTGTTTATTGCAGCCCACTCTATTAATCTCGCAGTCATTGATTTTAAGTTGCTTTCTGCTTCCTGATGAGTGTTCCCAGTTATTAAAACATTTACATCATCAGCGTACAAAACTATATTTTCTGAGACAAATCATTGATGTACAAAACAAATAATATAAGTCCTAAAATAGAGTCCTGTGGAACACCTTTGTTAATTTAAGCCACTGGCGAATGAAATGTCATGCTTTTCTCATTAAAAGTTCTAGATATTTGTACTATCTGCTTTGTTACTCAAGTACGATAGAAACCAATCGTACGATACACCTCTGATACCATGCTGATAGAGTTTTGTTAGTAAAGTCAAGTAAATGTTTTGGGTTTGTCAAATTATTACATTTTCATTACTGATTGGGATCCATTACAATTATTAACATGTCCGTTACACTTTAATTTATTTCAATCATATTAAAGATTTTCTGACAATTGAAAAGTTAGCTCCTTTCGGTCAGTATATAATTTAACGAATTAAATTCTGGTTACGCTGCTCAACATAACTGACGTAATAGAAGCTGTAACACTTCAAACAAGGTGTCCAGTGGTATGGAAAACCGAGAAATCCTCGAAAAGTCATGGAATTTAGTTCGTCAGGGAATTTTCTTTAAATTCAGAGAAAAGTCAGGAAGTTTTAGGATTTCTCCGTGTTCTGCACATTTTGTGGATGTTCCTGCCCATGTAGTGGAGCAGAGAAGGGTATTGCACATGTTTACAGGAATTTATGTTCAAGCTACAAACGTTCGGTCACCCTTTACTTTTCACTTAACCAAGACTATTTCATATGTTGACCTTGCTATTGCGTGTGGAAGGTAAAATTAAGCTTTTTTTTTCTTTTATGTTTTCCGTTAAACGAATCTGTCGTCTATAATCTAACAAAAATATATATATATATATTTTAGCCTGGAAAATCGGGAAAAGTTTTTTTTTTAAAAAGACTTTTTGTTACTGCTCACTAAACACCGTTTTAAAATAATCTATAAAATTCAAATACATTTCTACGTATAAGGTCTGACGATTTAATCAACATCATATCGTCACTATTTTAAAAAAAGGAGGTAACTGACAGTTTTAACAACATTGATAATTACACTATTAAACTGGAAATAGAGGTCCTTATAAGCACGCAGAATGTGGTTAATTATATTCCAGCCAATACAGAGATAGCTGAGGTGATAACTGGCAGAAAAGGAGACCGGAAATCAGTAAGAAGGGTCCAAGTGTCAGATGCCTTTGTTTTCAGATACTTATTTGCTACAATGCTTCATAAATTATATAAATAGTAATATATAGGCTATACGTTATCTGTGCTACGGTGTTTAATAAATGAATCGTAGTATCGAAATTCATTATTCACATTCGATATACTCATTTCCTTTTTGGGAACTAGGTTTCCTTCGTAGGATTGATGTAAATTGTGTTTAGCATAATCTGTAGATCAAGACATTCATATGTTAAGTACACAACAACATTCGATTATCTTACTTGATTTCACGTTCGTATTCTCATATGTCGTTGATCGCATGATGTATGGATGTCTTCTCGTTAATATAGGTCCTATTTCCATAACTCTAAGTTTTCATGTTCATATCAACGTATGTAAGATAGCATGATATATGTTTGATTACTCTTATAAACTGATATTCCTTGCATAACGCCAGATTTTCCGATCGTATTGTAGGATGTAAGGTAGCATGATGTATGCCCGATTTCCCGTATATATTGAAACTACATTGATAACTATGACTTGTTTATAATTCGCACTTACTAAAACAATAAAGAAAGGAAATACAAATAAATAGTGTTGGTCAAACTTCGCTTCTACAAAATACTGTTTGTATGATAAAATGTTCATTTTAATGATCTCACCACATTCATCCCCTTTTTCTGTAAAAAAAAAAAAAAAAAAAAAAAACAAGTCTGTCTGTTAGTAGGTGAAATCTGTATGACTGATAATGTTCTCAAACTCAATGAAAAATTAATAACATGAGTAGTTTGACAATAACAAACAGCGAAAACTTAATAATTTTCAACAACATAAGTTAAAATTCTATTCTAATACATGCTACTTAATTCACTCTGAATTAAATAAACCGTATCGAACTGTAAACGATCTTTGCATTACAGTATGCAAAAGTAAATTATAGTTATAACAACTCCATCTGTTGACAAAACTTCATATTATCAATGTTCAGTATGATAGCACCATCTGTCTGTTTTACTTAATCATTTCGTAATTACAAATGTTGCGATATCACCGATAAGCAAGGATTGGAAAGAAGTGTATTCATTAAAAGGAAACAGTTCCAAATAAAATAATTATCACCGATCACAAGGTAATGTTTTGATTCCGATTTCAATGCACTTGATTAGAACATTACAATTTATTTAACAAGTCTAAAACCTAATTAAAATATCCTGTCGATACAATTATTTCTAGATTAGCTTAATGCAACTTAAATTATCACCACTTGATCTAACGTATCTTTAACGTTGTTTACGAATGTATCCGACTATGTAGTCTTTGTGTCATTTAGGAGTTCTTTTAATTCTATTAGATACTCGCACTGGCGGTTTTGCTATCGGAGTAAGTCCTTTTTGACTTTCGATATCTGTCATATATAATCATCGGAGTAACTAAACGTATTTGATGTTTATGATATACCCTATGTATACCATCAACAGAAACTAAAAATGTGTTAAAACCAAGTTGTTTGATCAAATAACCTTTCAAGAATCGAAGTAGCTTCCCCATGTGATTAAGTACCCAAGCCTCTTGGGGAAACGAATTGTTCGCCTGTCACTCTGGTACCTCCTTCCATAATGCTATTCTTCATTAAGTTGTATCTTAACGAGGTGTATATGATAACAATGTAGATAACGGGGTATTTCCTGATGCTGTGATACCATATTCAATAACGAGTGTAGAATCTCCGTTAACCAGTCTCAGATCTTATTTATTCTCATTTTCAACCCATTTTCTATTTAGAGCCATCTTGATCGTTTGAACGGGCTTTCGCAGCTAGACCGTTACTTGCTGGAGGATATGGTGGCGAATGAATAAGTTAAATACCTTTCATCACACAAAAACGATTGAAGAGTTCTTCTCTAAACGGTGGTCCATTATCCGTCACAATTGGCTGGGGAATTCTATATTTACTGAAGAACTTATTTAAACATGCACATGCCTCTTCCGTATTAGTTGATTTCACTATCCATGCAGTGATCAGCTTTGAGAAACTATCCGTACAGACTAGCAATTTGACCCCTTTCCAGTCTGCATGATCAAGATGTATTCTTTCTAAAGGTTCGGTTAATTCAGCCCAGGACTTATATTCATTGGTAACCTGTTTATTGAGCATAGACTAACACGTTGTACACCTCTACACCAATTCCTTAATATTAGATTCTATATTGGGCCATCATACAGATTCTGTAGCAGTCAAAATCATTTTGTGCTCACTCCAATGATGTTCATGTTACATTTATAGATATTTCTTACGTAGAATCTCGGGTACCACTATTTGTTGTCCTTTCTAAACACACTCGTCGTGGATAATTAACAGATAACGTAGCTATAGAAATTAGTCATTTCTGTTGAAAACAATTTAGGTAAAGGTTCTGGCCATCCTGATTTACACCAGTTGTAAACTTGTTTTAATAAGTCATGCTCAACCATTGCTTGTTTCACTTGAGTATGTGTTATATAAAGTTCCTTTACCTCTGCTATAAAAGCTTCCGAATTTTCACTGTCATCCGTATTTTCTTCCAAAGACAATGTAGATAAAAAATCAGCAACTTGTACCGAATTTGTATATTCGAATGAAATATCGTATGACGCTACTAATAAGCACCATCGCTGTAAACGAGGTGAAGCTATGGTAGGAATAGCCTAGTCACCAAGTATTAGTTTTACCGGAATCGAATCCATTAAGTTCCGGAAATGTTTTCCATATATGTAGTTATGAAAACGTTGTAAGACTTATATGATTCCCAATCCTTCCCGTTCATACTGGGAGTAATTTCTTTCAGCCTTAGACAGTGTTGACGATGCACAAGAAACTGTCCATAACTTTCCATCTATTCTGTTGAAAAGGACTGCCTCTGTCTCTTCTGCACTAGCGTCTATCATAATCACCACCTCTTCTTCAGGTTGAAAAGAATGTAGTACCATAGACTAAATAATAATATGGACTTATAACTCTTACCTATTTTCGTCTGCGTTAAATTCAGTGGGTTTTTGCTTAAGACCATGTGCTTTTGAAGCCTGCCGTTTGGTGGCTCTGATGGCTACTACTGGAAAGAACCAGCGACTGAAAGTAGTCGCCAGTCATATCTATAGGCAGGCTTCAAAATCACGTGCTCCTTAACGCAGACAAAAATATGTTGGCGGGATAAGTCTATCGTATTATTTAGTCTATGGTAGTACTAACGCTTCTTGAATCAACTTTTTTAAAGTTTGAAACTCTTTAGTATGTTGATCAGTCCACGACCATTTTTAGCATTCTTGGTTAACATTGAGAGGTTAGGGATGTGTCTATAATAAAACGCAATCATTCGTAAAAAAAAAAAAAAAAAAAAAACTTGCGTACGTAAGATTAGTTGGGTGAGGGCCATCTATTATGGGGTTGATCTTCTCTGTTGAAACACGGATTCCCTCTGCCGAAACCACAAACCTTAGATAAGTAATCTGATCTCCAAAGAATACACTTTTATATTTCCGTATTTTTACATTATGCATTTGAAACTTATGTAGCAAGACATTGTTGTCCATTTGTTGACATCAAAAAGGAATGATTCTCTTTTAGCTGCTTCCCTGGAATTTGACAATAAATGCTGCGCTGTATTGCTAACAACTGCTACTACCTCAGGCGGGTATTGCGGAGACACGACCACCAAGAGTCATCCCATGATTCTCCAGATGGCTAACACCTGACCTCTCACTGCAACCATGACGAAAACAGTCCTTCAGGAGCTTTGAATGCAGGTCTTACCACATTCGCCATACTCCCCAGACCTTGCGCCTTCGGACTATGAAACGCATTGCGTGGCTGATCCTTCTCCGACAGCGCGGTACTGAACTCCTGGCTTGACGATTTCTTCGCTCAGAGACCGGTACCGGTTGATTTTTACTACAAAGGAATCGCGAATCTCCCTGAACGAAGGGAGACAGTCGTGCAGAACGGTAAAGGAAGACTATGTTATTGATTAGTGTTCTAAAAATTAGTGGCTCTCTTGATTCGTGGTAGGTGCATGATTGGAATGCTTGCGAAATTTGCTCAATCCGTATTCGCACTTGTTTTATACATTTCTAAAAGAGTAAATGACTAAGGAATTATTAGGAATGCCCAAACTAGAAAATTATTAATACAGAGACGATCAACGAATATGCATTTTTACCTCCAAGATATTGAAGAAAAAAAGAAAGAAAAAACAAGAACGCAGTATAAAAGTCGGTGCTAGCGAAAAGTGCTGTGTCATATAGACGCATAGCGGCCAATTATGTGCACTAAATAACACTACAAATTTTTGTACGATTGCGTTTCTTCCGAAATATATGTAGATTTTTAACTTTAAATCTGATAAGTATTTTATGAGTTTTTTTTACAAGGTTTATTACAGAAGATGTGAACGAAACATTTCTGGCTCGTATCAAAGGAGTTTTACACTAAAATCTTATTTCTAGATATGCCTTAAAACACGAAAATTAGGGAAGAAAAATATTTATTCAGTTTACGAGTAGCATTTCTGAGCTCCTTAACTATGAATAATTTTCAGTATGCCATTTTTTGATACTTAAACAAAAGACAAACTGATAACACAGAATTTTTGTGACGAGTTTTAGGAACATGCTATTTTGCATATATATAAGTTACCGAAAGAAGCATTAAACTATCTACACATTGAGTTATTTTGCTTGCTCTTTTTCTGTTATTGTGTACGAATTAATAATTTATATATTTTTTTAGCCGATGATGCTGGATTTGAAATGGGTTCTTATGGTAGTACCTGCCAAACTCCAAATTTGGATAGATTGGCTAGAAAAAGCCTCATATTTCGCAACGCTTATACATCAGTTAGCAGTTGTTCTCCAAGGTAAGTACGAATATTGGGAGTTTATTGACAACTTCAACCGTTGGTTCTAGAGTAGTACAAAACTACATACGATTAATATTCAGCTTTTTGGTAGTCACGTAAATTACGAGTCGTAAAAGTGGATCTAAACGGGTATTTCTACTGTATTTTTATTACCTTAAAGTACAATTCCACGCCAAATCATCACAAAAAATGGACTTCTCAACCCGACCATCCCAGGTTTGCAATGTACATATGTAAAATATTAGCCTTCAGTGATAGATAGTATTAATACAGCAGGTTTGCCAACAT
>JAGDQP010024192.1:0-11554 GCA_022664845.1 Lepisma saccharinum | reverse complement strand
GTGCGCATATTTTTTACGTTTTTTATCATGTTGGCTACCCCGCTGTATTAATACTGTGCATACTGTCTTCTTAAAAGGAAAGATAATTTATCTTTAGGAATTAATTGTTAGGTTGGAATTTATACTATTGGTATGGTGATTTTAAAGTGGTTTTTATTATAACAGGAAATTAGAACACTTGATTGGTTTATTACAATTGATTAATTCGGTAGTAGACCTGTAACGAATTTGATTTTACTCAAGAGTGACAACTTTTAATTCGATGGAGATAAGACTGGCGAGATTCAGATGATAATTATAACGGTCTTGCAAGTATTATTAACATTAATTACATATAACAAGACTGATAAAACCAAATACACTTTTACAAGTATTGAACAAGAATTAAATTGTCAAGCAATATTGAACGTCAATACTGAAACGTCAAGCAGAAGTCAGAACCAACGACAATTAGTATTTTGAGACCGAGATTTATAACGATAGAAATTTAAGGTTGTGCTGTACAGGCAATCCTAGTTCAGACAACTTACTTTGGCTTGGAAAATCTAGGCTTCTTTCGATTTCTGGCGTTTGAGACGAGATTCAATGGGCAGTAGAGAAGGCAGGAAGAAGAGTCGAAGAAGATTGAAGTTAAGTACAGTATTGTAAGTTTATATACTGACAGAAATCGAAAGTTATTATTCTTTTTACGAAAACAAGTCTTATTTGTCGCCGTAGCACTTTCTTGATTTTGGTCTCTCAAGGCTGTTCATGAATTTTTCACCAATATTTAGCAAATAATCTTCTGACGGATAACTACAACAACAAACGTGTAGGCATTGGGATCGTACAGACTGTTTGCGGTAAAGTAAACAAATAATATACATTTATCAATGATCGAATAAGCTTTAATAAACTTGTCTGTACTTCTCTTCCCTAGTATTTTGGAAAGAAAAATAACTAAACTATATTTGAAACAAGTTAGAGCTGCGATTCTACTAACAATCACGAAGGCTCCGGTCCCTTGATAGCATTTTTGCCACGCAAGCATTAATTTTTATAAAATAGGCTGGCAACAATGACAACTGCAGTGCTTAGGTGCGAGAAAACTCAGTATTTTTCTATTGTGTCGAATAATGTTTATGCCAAGTTTGGCGCAGCTAGGTCTAACTGAATGAAATAAATTTGTATAATTGATTATTTTTTTAAATGGGTTGCACACTGAACCAATCAACTGTTCCAGCGGCTATGAGCTAGTCTAGCAAAGACCTTTCCAACTACACCGTCTTTACACTTTGTGGTTCATGAAATATATTGTTGGGCACGGATTGAACACACTGAAAACGGAGTTCTTGGGACGGGAACACCAGCAGTATAGTGCTATTGTGTCTAATAATGTTTATGCGAGGTTTGGTGCTGCTGTGTCTAAAGTAACGCAAACAATTTGAATAAAATAATTTTGTAGAAAATAGTTTGGCAACACTGGAAAGTCAGGTGCTTGGGGACGTAGACCCCTTCAGTATTTTTCCATTTTGTTCAATAGTGTATGCCAAGTTTGGCGCATCTATGTCAAATTGCATGGAGGCAATTTGAATTGATTTTTTAAATGAGTTTTCAACATTGAACTACTGCAACAATCAAGACGATTCCAGCGACTATGAGGTAGTCTAGCCAAGACCTTTCGAACAACACCTCAGGCCCGTCTTTACACCTTGTAATTCAGAAGATATATTTTTGGGTACAGGTTGGCAACACTGAAAACGAAGTTCCTGGGGACGGAAACACGCACAGTATGTTCCTGTTGTGTCAAATAATGTTTATGCTATGTTTGGTGCTTCTATATCTAAAAGGTAGAATAGTATCTTTCAATACTATTCCGGAACTTTAAGACGAATTGGTCAAACTTGAAACCGGCCGATATCGTGTACAAAAACGAATTCGAAATATGAATCATGAACTTCGAAAACAAAAGCAAAAAACGTTAGTCTTCGATATTGTCACTTCCATCTAACAATAGCACAGATTCATCCTCGAACAGCTCCGACTCCGAAACCAAACCCCATAAGAGTAGTCCATCAAAAATAAAGAAGGAACCACTTGATGAAGGTATGTAATTCCTTCATGCCAAATTAGATAAGCTTAGCTTACAAGCACAAGCAGGTAGTTTACCACCCGGTAATACAGCATACCGGGAACAACGCTTTTCGCCCCTGAATAATTAAAACCAATACAAATCAGGCCAAACGAGATCGTACTACCGGAACAATTTTCCGCATAATAATTACCGGAACCGAACGAACACAGGTTTCTGCCCATACAATAATAATAACACGGGCTACCGCCCATAAAATTCCTTTTACAACCCATCACCAAATTATTCCACACCACCAAATTATTCCACACCACCAAATTACCCACCACATCAACATCAACCGTACCATAACACATATTATCCACGTCGGGAACGTAGCTTCTGCTCAGACCCCAGTGCAATCAGGTTCTACCAAACCCAATATTGGAACCGAGGTAGGCTACCCGCACTAAATCAAGGCCAAGACAGACGAAAAAAGCGTAATTATAATTTTCGCCGTCCACCGAAATCTACCTGCATGAAAAACACAGAACAAAGACAGCAAATGTACATGACTACCTGCGTTTTCCTCAATCACTCGAATTGTGAATGTATCCACAAAAATGAAATGCGAAGGGTCATGTTTGGAGGCCCGTAGAAAATGAAAAGAAAGGAAGATCGTAGTGGCCGAATTTGATTTGCCTTAATTACTAACTAACCATGTGTCGTGTTGACATATTTTTGTTGAAATGTCAATAGATTTATCTGAAATTGAGAAGTTAGGTAAAACTAGGTTAATTTGCTTTATATAAGCTGTTGCTAAAGAACATACAACTTCATATTTCATTATTTGTTTTGAAAAACACTGCCACTGCACAGGATTGATAATCCATGCATAGCCGAGTTCCAGTTTGATCGTCTCTCTCGTTTGGTGCCTAGCTTAGACAATCTGGGAGGAGTGGAGCTTAGAAGGGACTTCTCACAAAGGAATTCCATTATAATGAGAGTAATGAGGAGCGGTTGTCAAGTACATGATAAATCCTTTGACAGCTATACCCCTCAATCATAAAATTTCCTCAAATACAGCAGAGCTGATCGGCCTGACCCTGTCTCAAACTTGACCCAATACACTATTTCTTCACCCGAATGACGCGACTTATTTGCCTAATGACCGGGGTCTTAAACCTAATGACCACATTAATTTGTGACCCGGCGATTGAATAATCGCCTTTTGATCCAATTGACCCGGTAATCCTGTCTTGACTCGATTTAATCTGATCTTGTTCTTGTGGTTTGAATTAATCAATATTTTCATTTGTGAGATTCAGATTTCGTTTCCGATTAGACTTTCTGATGGGGAATTAATTCCACACCTTCAGGTTTAAATTTATTCTTTCCGGGGATATTACGCTATTTCTATATGTTGTTATACTATTGTTAGTAACTTTCCGGTGTCGTGTTCTTGATACTGTGTGCGGAACATTTCCGTTCCCGGTCACCACTGAAAGAAGTACTGTTCAGAACCCGAAAATCACAAGAAAAGAATTGAAAATCCTGTTTTTCCCTTCGAGTCACCAGGTCACAACCATAGACCTGGTCCAAAATTTGACCCAAATGACTTGATTGAGCCAGTGACCCGTTTCAGTTCTGAAATACAGTTGAAATCATTTCATCGTTATCTGTTATCTTTTATTACACCATTTATAATGATACCTCGCTACCAGGGTTATACAAAAGCCTGGTCGTTACCTTCATATTTAATTTTCCTGAAGGAGCAATCGCCGGGAACGCCATCCCACAGGCATGTGACCAACTTAGACCACAAGTGCCTGCCTAGCCCATAAATATAAGTAAAAAAAGCTGTGATGATGACTGCTGTTCCTCCAGAAGCGGATTTATTGCCACAAAGTTTCTGGGCAAGCTATGATGGTTTGCCATTGCCTTTCATTCAATGTAAATGGCGTTCAAGGGACGGCGCCTCAAGTTTAGACTTTACTCCAAACTATAACGTTCAATCCTTCTCCTCCGGGAATCGAAGAAGGGAATTCTCAACGTAAGACAAACGAAACCATTCCCCGTCAACGCGGGATACTTGCACAACACATAGCAAAATATTTCCGATGTTCATTGGTCGATTTCCAAGTCAATCTGAAAATAAATCATTTTCTCACTTTCAATATTTTCTCGTTCGATATTCTCTTCCGTTCTCCGCATTTTCCGGAAAAATCATTTTGCAGAATGGGCTTCTGAGCTCTGTTCCAAATGTTTCCTAAGACTAGAGATAGAATGGGTGGAGAGGGAAGGATAGAAGTGAAAGTTACGGTGAACAAAGCCGCGGTCAGTATGTTTCGTGCGGTTTTCCAAGGGACTCGGAGCACAGGGGTGGGGGACAGAAAAGAAGACTTTCAGCATTTTGCTGAAATCTGACACCACAGAGTAAAGACATCAACTTCATTCATGGTTGGAAGGGGGCTTTCAAAGTTTGGAAAATACACACATAAAAGATACAAACTTCAAGTTGTGTTTCTTGCCGAAAGATGGAGAGCTTGTAAAGCGCCACCACGGTGTAAGAAACGCCACCAAGTTGGTCAGGACTCAAGTCTACTAACCAACCTTAAAACTTAATGATTACTTACACGTAGAACATATTGAATTCAAGTGTCACCAGTAAGAGCAATGTAAAATGAAGATGTTAGCAAGTTCCAAAACATTTGGGTACTGCAAAACACACAAAGTTTAAAACAAATCATCGTAAGGCGAAGATCTATTGGTCTGATTTTTTATTGATCCTTGTGGTACTCAACGAGAACACAGTAGTACCATAATTTTTGAAACCGGAGTGGTGCAAAATTAAACAATTTTTGTATGAAAAGATATGAAATTAATAGGCTCCTTTTTTAAAACTAGGTTGACGTTTATGTTGATATTTAAAAATGATAATAAAAAGTAATTTTCCCCTCTTAAAACCGAAGTGATTAATCCACATTGTGTTAATATGGCACACGAGTATGCTGTTAAGTATTTATGGATTTTCAGTCCTCACGGAAGGATGTTAAATTACAGTTAGAGGGTTTGAAGTTGATTATGCTAATCAATGATACTTTATATCAAGTAATACTTGCTTCATAAAACACGAAGTTATGTGTATAGATTTCATATTTAGGACTACTACTATATTCTTTACATATCATCGTATTCAGCCGCTTTCTATCCACTGCTGGATGAAGGCCTCCCCCTTTTCTATCCACATATTTCGGTCTGGTGCTTTACATATCGTGTGCATTCAATTTGAAGACAATCATTAGGTAGGCCTAGTTCGAGTTTTGGCCAATTATTGTAATTTAGTGCAAACGCCAAGTTGCAATCAATAAATTTTTTTCTGTAAATTAGTGTGAAAATAATGGCTGCCAAACATTTCTATTCAAATATTATGTATAAGTGATGCAATGAATGTAATGCTTTCCTTTGTGTGGATGCCGTATGAGTAACTTCCAGTTGCACATAAAAGTGCAGCTCAACTATTATCAGGAATACGGTAAAACGAACATATTCTTTATTTACAAAATTCTAATACATTTGCCGGTGCAGTTACACACTAAGTGACTGCTTGACAGTTCTATGCTATGCATGTTAGTTAGTTCTACACTCCTAACATTTTACACTTTTGGGACGATTGTTGAATTTAATTTCCTCAAGGGATAGTTGAATGAACTTGATGCTATTATTTTCCGAGAATTTGATGGTTCTTTGTTAGGGAACAAACCAAACTGCATTGAATTAAATGTAGTTTCGGTATTGAAAGCGAAAGAATGTAAGATGTTAGAAAATCAGTTTCATCGGTTAGATTTTTTATGTCCTTGCACAATGTTTTAATACAGGACGTTGTTCTGTAGTACTTGTAATAGGTAATTTCTGCACTGAATCTAGGATAATTGAATTTTCATATGGCTAATTTTATTTTCACTACATGCTTCTGTTATATTGCGTTGAATATACTTCAAATGCTGTTACTTTCCGTATTTTGGATGTGTAGACTGCAGGCTGTGATGTAAAATTAAGGGATAATGTGAGTACAAGAATACAACGCATAAGGGTGTACGTGCTTTCACTAATTATCATCCCTTGACTTTACTTCACATTCTGCATCAGGATAGTTTTAGAAACTACATATAGACCTATTGACTAATTGTTTCGCAACTATGCCCTATGTCAGATTGTAGACTTCTTGAACTAATTTACTTTGCTTTGATAATTATATATTATTTATTTAGCACAATGCATCCGTATTCTAGAATAATCTCAAATTAAAATCACAGACTAAAGCTTGAATTAGACTTGAGATGGATCTACCTCCCAGTTTTATACTAGTCTACAAGGGTATAAAATATTTTATGAGCTTTTGATACATAATAACATCTGCCGCTAGTGAGCAGCAGCTATCAACACAATTCTTTCATCGTAATGTATGTTTTCTAAATTTAACACTGACATTAACTTTCATCTCTTATTTTCCTTTTGCATTAGTTTTAAATGATGTAATTCTAGTCAATACAGCTGATTCAAGTTGTGCGGTGCGTCACGTTAAGTGCTAATCGAACAGGCAGTGGTCGGATAGAATTGTAGTAATATATTATAAACCTCCTAGTAACTCTCAAACAAGGTTATTTAATATATAGTAGACTTGGTAGTTATCAGCAGTGAACAAAGAGCAGCTAGCAGCACACTAGAGAAAGATATAAAGATTTTGATTGTTTGCTGAACGCGACTCCGTCCCCGGTCGCGATTTGCATCCACATGTGAAATTCGCTGTTAAAAATATAAATAAGAGTGATTCATTAAACTTACTTTTAATTTCTTGTAATGCCCACAAATCTGTTATTGAAGTACCGATGATTTAATAATAAGGTTTATTACTTTGTTAGTGCACTGAGTGGAGAATACTAATTGTGTGTTTGTGTGTTTATAGTCGATCTGCAATTCTGACGGGGTTACCTGTACATCAAAACGGAATGTATGGTTTACACCAGGATGTTCATCACTTCAATTCCTTTGATGGCGTTAAGAGTCTTCCGGCGATCCTATCCAAGAATGGAATTAAAACAGGTTCGAATTTCACATGTTCTTTATTAATAAAATTTCTTCTAAAAAACGAAGTGTAATTCATTGTAAATGTAAACATGCGTTTTGTGTGTTTTTAAATTGTATTTTGTATGGGCTTTTTGTGGTCTTAATACGTCACATGTCTGAGCGATGAAGTCCCTCGCCGAAAACACTTTCCAAGCAAGAATTGAGAAGGTGGTGGCAATGTCCTTAGTTTAGATAGCATCCCAACATTCGCCTGATGAAGCTGAGAAAAATCTATCCGTCAGCAGGACTCGAACCTGCTTGCCTAGCCAGTACCGTTCCAAAATTGCGACCGTCATCATTGGACCACGAGGTCTGGAACGTATAATATAAATAACATGTAACATTAAAGAAATGTATGTTATGTATTCCCAAGAATTTATCAAATCAATGGTTTTGACCATATTCATAAGCACCCATCAGCAGACCACCCAGGCTTCACAAAGTTGTACAGGACAGTGATACAAAAGTATTACCTCCCTGGAGCTAAGCATTTTCTTTCATATAAGCTAAAGAGATGCGAAGAATTGCAGAAGCTCAAAACGTACAATTGAAGAAGCAATCTGAATTGCTACATCATCCTATTGGAAACATATATGAACAGTTTATTTTTTATACAGTCGGCCCAATTCTAGCTGAAGAAAATGCCAAAAGGAACATCCACGTAGCCGCGGGATCCACGACTCGTTAGGTAGTAGCCAAAATTGTAGATACTATGTCGCATGAAACAGTAACTAAATTACTTGAAGAGGACGCTTTGGATCATGCTGATGCAGGTTTGATCAAAGTAACGCAAAAAGACATATAACAGAGTCTTAAATTTTATGTATAAAATGACCAGAATGCATGACAGAAAATGTTACCTCACACTATTTTCTCGGTCAATTCTAGCCTACAAACAAACACGAAACAGAGTCCACATTTTCTGATGGATGGCTATATTCCTAGAACTTATGCAGATTGCCAGATGGGAACATTTCCAAACATACAAGTTCCAAGAGAAAAAATACCAGAAACTCGACAAAAAAGTAGGAGAAAATTTACTTAAGGAACATATGAGACAGAAAAAATACTTCGACAAGGGCCACACTCAAACTTAATATGATATAGGCGAAATGGTCCTTGTGTATTTTCCAATCCGACAAAAACACATACCAGAGGTATGGACAAGAAATTATATTGGTCCTTCTGAAGTATTGGAACAAATAAATCCGAATTTTTGCCGCATAAAATTCCTATCAGAGTTTAGGCAGAGAGAACAAGAAATTTCAGTAGACAGACTTTAAAAATTCATTGAAGAGAGCGCTTAATAGTTCTATAAAGGTAACAGAACGGAGATCTCAAACACACACAGAAAAGTTTGTGTCAAAAACCATAATCTCCGCTGCTCATTGAGAAGCAGGCAACAGCGGGAGTAACCTTGAAGCTGCATCACAAGCGCGTGCACACACCTTCATACACGCACGCATAAACAAGCGGCGTCGGATTCCCATTCATGTTAACGAGAGACAAGATGACAAAAATATAATATACTTAACAATATTAGTAAATAATGAATGAGATAGTTCGCTCCCCGTCTCATTCCGCTTTTTTTTTTTCAAATCTTATGGAAGCACCGTCATAATCTGTTAACCTATCAACGACAACTGACCAGCCGGCCGGGTGGTCGAGCGGTCTGCGGCGGTAGACTATCGACTCAACGGTCCCGGGTTTGAGTCCCGTTAGGGGCATGGGTGTGTGCACGCGCTTGTGATGCAGCTTCACTTAACATCTAAAGGCAAATCGTGACGGGCCGAAGTCCAAAGTTACTAAACTGGCCCATATAAAAAAAATAAAAATAAAGTTTAAAGTAAAAGACAACTGACCAGTAACTCCAACGTCGATTAAATATAGCTTAACCATTAAATAACTAACTGTGTGTTAAATTTTTAACCGTTTGTTAACATTTTTCCATTTCACTAACGCTAATATTACAAATTTAACAATCCGTTTTCATTCGGACCGTAAGTGAAGAAACTATTTGATTTCTAAATTCCTCATAAGCTAAACGAATTCTGATTGGCGGAGTGGAGAATTGTTTGCCTGACAAATGAATCTCACAAGTCGCAATCCGCAAGCAATAGTTCGTGGCCTCGTGTGTGTTTGTGTTTTTATTAGGGATGGGTAGTTCAGTTCGTTTCATAGTCTAGTTCGTTGGAAAGAGCAGTTCAAAATATCAGTTCGTTTAGTTCAGTAGTTCGCGACCGAGATGGTCTGCCTATAGCAGCAGAAGGGCTTTTCTGACCCAAGATGCGTGCTGGTTTCTACTTTCTAGTTCGCTAACTGCAACTTTAGTTCAAATAACGGTAAATTAGAAGGGAAGAGATGAGCCCCAGGCGGAAGTGTTGTTACAATACCTCCCTCCCTCTGTGCCCACTGTCTTCAAAGCAGCGCGAGGGCCATGAAAGAGATGCTTTGATGCACTCACTATTCTAATCAGACAGAGAGAGAGTAAAACATCTGCTTGAGAAACATCAGAAAAGCGAACGCGGTTGAACTTGAAATTTCCCGCGATTGGCTACAACTGGGGCGGAGGTGAAGTGCGTAAACGTCCTTTTCGTCAGTAAAACTGACGCACCACTCACTTTTCGGGTTTGTTCATTTTTTAGAAGGGGGGAGGGGGCGTCGGATCGGTGTAGGTGTAAAACTAAACCAGAAGGTTCCGGTTCGGGCCCGATTGCAGGACTGGAAAAGGTTCAGAGTTTTTTTTGGGAGACACCGGGGGTATTGTTCCTAGAGCACGCAAATATACATCAGAAATGTTCTAAAAGATTAGTATGATAATAGTATATCGAAACTTGTTACAACACCCTGGAGACTTCTAAAGTGAAATGTACAACTATTCTCCGGAAAGGTTTCTCTGAAAGAAACCCTGGACAAGCACGAAACTAGCTGAATTGACAATGCTTCTGCGAGCTTATGCACTAGGAGGAACCATGTATTAAAAACTTGCTGACACAGTACCTAATTTTAATCCGACTGATTTTGTAAAGTATTTTTTATTTATCCACGGAAGAAAAATGGAAGCATGCCGAAAACATTTAGCCTGAAGGGCCGAAATCCACCCCTGTCTACATGCACCTTGAATTTAAGAAAAATTATACAAGTTTCAATGGACAGTAAATTGGAAGCTGTTAGCAGACCTGAAGAAAAATCTAGAAAGTGACAGCCCTGATGGTAAGAAAATCCTGGAACTGGGAAGTTGTGGTTTGCATGTGATACATGGGGCCTTCAAGGCATCTTTTCAGACTTTGATGATGTAACATTTCTTCGTGATTTATATAACTTATTCAAAAATGTACCTGCAAGAAGAACTGACATTACAAAATATAGTGGATGTACTATGTTCCCAGAAAAGTTCTTCCCTGTGAGATGGTTGTGTAATGTTGATGTGGCTCAGCGTGCTAGTGTGTTACTACCTTATTTGAGAAAGTATGTGAAGGTGGTACAGGAGAAGATGCTTCCAGTAAACTGCAAGAGCTTCAAAAACATTTCCCAGGGGCTTGAGGTTCCTCTGCTAGAGGCAGAGTTAGCTTTCTTTCAAACTGTGGGTGGAGACTGTGAACCATTTGTGACAAGATTCCGATCCAATGAACCATTGGTGCCATATTTGTACAAGGCATTATCTGCCTTAGTCAGATCCATCATAGAAAGGTTTGTGAAGACCTCTGTCCTTGAGAAGTGTAGCTCGTCAAAAGATCTGTGCAAGATAGACTTATCTATAGATGGTGATGTACTCTTAAGTGCAGAGAACGGTAATTTAGGATTCAGTACACGGGCTGCTTTGAGAAGAACAAAGCAAATAAGTGACCGTCAAATGCTTCAATTCCGAACTGACTGTAGAAAGATTCTTATTTCTTTCATCCAGAAAGTGCTCAGTAAATGTCCCTTGAAGTACAACGTAACTTTTGGTTCGGCTTGCATTTCCCCAGAATCGGTACTTAACAGCGATGTCACTAGAAAAGAACAACTGAACGTTATATTAGATGAGCTTTTTAAAGCTAATCATTTCAATGGTCCAGCATGTGATGCCATAAAAAGACAGTACATAATGGTGTGTTCAAAGAATGTAATGAGAACAGCAGCAGATTCTTTGGATGCTCACAGGAAAAGACTTGATCATTTCTGGTTCTTCCGTGTGCTACCTTTGGTGCAAGGGGATGTTGATGATACGTTTGTGGCATTTCTGAAGAAACTATTAATGCTATCTCACGGAAATGCAGCTGTGGAGCGTGGTTTCTCCGTGAATAAAGAATACTTAATAGAGTATCTCCGTGAACAGTCTCTTGTGGCGCAGAGGCTAGTGTATACTGGACTGGAGGGGTGGAAAAAGTTGTTACA
>JAGDQP010024191.1:9698-28237 GCA_022664845.1 Lepisma saccharinum | reverse complement strand
GTTTCTGTTCTTTGTATGAACAAACAATTGTTCCAGGTAAATTAGGAAATTTTAAATAAATAATGCACAAATAAAAATGAAAATGTAAAATGCTATAAAGAAATACAATTTATTTTACCTTTCGAAAGCATATTGTAGAATATAATATTTGCATAGGTGCTATAGAAAAGGTAAAAAAGAAAATCACATCGCGACAGGACACGAACCCTGGACCTCTCGCACTGTAAGCTAACGCTCAGATGAGGATTAAAATAGTAAAAACGGCGGAAATGGGCATCATAAGACACGTCAGCTGGCTTGTTACGTAACACGTGCACTATAAATACAACGGCAAAACCACCGATTGCAAGCTCCTACGTAGTGCAGTGGTAAGACGTTGAACAACGAAATAAAAAAAACGTATTCGAATTCCGCAAGGGGCAAGATAATTTTTTTCAAAATATATTTGTGTATGTTCATATTTATTATTAATAATTGCTTGAGAGACTACTGAAAGATAGGGTGTATATAAATAAACCTGGGCTGGTTGCACAAGAGCGAAGCGAGGTGTGGAAAGGGGACGCGGTGCGTCCGAAGGGAGCTGGACGGCGTCAACAGCGGGGGGCAGCTCCTGGTTAGCGGTGGGCATACGCGAAAGTGCTGTTAACATTCTATTCCACCTGTAAATTTTCTATTTGGTTGAACCGTCTTTACACATAAAATTCATTTTATTTTATCTCCAATCCCTGTGCTCAACTGATGATGACTACCGCCGTTTTTACTATCTTAATCTTCATGTCTAACTCTCTACCTCTTGCTCCATCAGAGCTACTTGAACGAATATTTATTGTAATGCTTCTACTACTTTCTGTACGTTAGATTTCGCTCATTAATTACCATTTTCTCATTTCCTTCTGAACGGCAGGTTATATAAAATATATTGTAGGGCATTTGTTAGATACCGTAATTTATAGATATACGAAGTTTGGTTACGTTCTGAATTTTTGCCATCTGGATGTTTGGATATGAGTATCCTAAAAACATTTTGCAGAGAGTAATCTTGTTTAGAATTAGCCAAGTAATAACATGGTATTCTCAGTGGGCGCGAATTTCCACTCAACTTGTACTGAGAATGAGGGTATGGATATTTCTGAGAGAATTTCACAATAAAAGTTCAATAGAAGTCCAGTTTTCGTAAATTTCATGTTTCAAGGGTAAGGGGAAAAACAAGGAATGTCACAATAATGTTTTTGTGACATACAATTTTAGGGTTGATTCCAGGAAAAATCCTTTGATTATAGGATTTTAACCTGGAATCAACCCTAAAACTGTAATTTCAATTAAAGCATATCGTACTGAACATTGAAGTACTAGGCTTCGCTCTGGGAAACTTGTTCTGTTCATCTGCACAGGTTTAAATATTCGTTATAAGTAGTGATTTGGGGGAAAAGGTACGAAATTTGTCCTGAAAGTTAAATTTTACATCTCTCCAAACTTGACCGATGACGTAACAATCCAACAATGCGGGTTTGATTCCTGGTGAGAGGATTTGAAAAATTTTACCTAGGCCGTAAGTCCCAGAGGTAGACCCAGTCTCTGAAAATGAGTACCGGGGGCAACCCTGGGGGGGGGGATAAACCAGTAGCGAAAGCCATTCAGAGTGGTTGCAAACAGCCGTGCACTGACCACGTGCCCCCCGCAAAAAGCCGCGTTGCAGGCCTTGGCCCTTCATGGGCTGTTGCGCCATAGGTTTTTTTGTACACGTAACCCGACATAAACAGTCTGGGAAATGAAATGAAGATGAAAGCCTTCGTCCACAACATTAAGAACCTAAATGTGTAATTCCAACTCACTCCCACTACGATACCAGTCTAAAAAGAACCTCAACATGGTAATGACGGAGACTCTTAGTGAAACCACTAATTGAAAGATCAATCAAAATTGAGGACAAATAATAACTTGAGTAATTATAAACGTAACTTATTTATTCAGAAATAGCACGTCTGAGCGATATTGTATATAAAATTTATGTAAAATAAATAAATATTCAGAATGCAATTAAAATAATGCAAAAAAAACACAAATGTTCGTTAAATCCTTACTTGATAACGACTCCACAAACTAAAGGGCGCTTTAGACGATAAAATTTCTCGTACGATGAATCTTATCGAAAGCAGTGTGCCAGCGTAAAAATAAAAAAAGTTATGCTTTTATACCATAGCATCTTGCTGTATTGTTTCATTCTTTCTTTCACACTGTGGCACTACTGCTAATCGTAAGATTCATCGTAGCATAAATGCTGTCGTCTAAAGCGGCCTTAAAATACTAGTTGTCTTCTTTAATTGTATATAGTTACATATATACAATATGCTCTTAACTATAAGAGGCATCTGAACGAAATAAAAAAGTTATACATTTTCAAAACAGAATTAGGTTGCCTCGTGGAATTGTTTGATTCATTCAGTAAGTCTGAAAATTGTCAGTACCATATTTATTGCTTTTAACAAGATGCAACAACCTATTCTACGAAGAAAATATATATATATATAAAATCATTTGAGCAACTTATTCGGATAGCGTGTCTTGTATGAATGTCAAACAGAAGTGTATTTCCATCAAGAAAAAATGATATTATATAACACCTAGTGAAGTTTAAGCATAACCCTATCAATGAAAATTGTTTCTGTAGATTAGGAAATGTCACAAACATTCAACGTTGAATCAGCGTTGTGCTTTCCACCATTTTAGAAGGTTTAAGAGCACAATTTAAATTCAATGTTTAATATTGGTCATTCTTTAAACGTTGATAAAACGTATAATTCAACGTCACCAAATACAACGTTGTCAAAATTCAACGTTTATAAAACGTTAATTCAACATTGTGTGCTGTGTGGGATATTAGAAGTGTAACTACATTTGAGAACATGCATTCAGAGAACCTGTTGCTAAACCTTACATTAGAATACAGTTTTGAGAACATATTTACTGTTTTCAAATTTAACGCTGTAGATCACCCCCGCCATCTTGGTACGCACCTTCCATTGATTTACACGGGAATTGTTTTACTCATTTTATGCCTCTCGGATGTAGAATATTTAAGTTCTGCTTTCACAAAATTTGTCTTGGTGGTTATTTTGACTCTTGTATAGTTTTGGTTTGTGAAGTTTCTCCAAATATATAAGTATAATGTATTATTAATAGTTTGCTATATAAATCACAATATGTTAACGGGAAATTATACTGTTCCTGTTTAAAATATTGCATTTCTATAAAATAGCATGAGTAAAAGAGAACATGACGATAAACTGGGCGAAAACAGAAGTTAAAACTACACTCCTGAAAAGTTTAAGACGAGTAAAACAATTCCCATGTTAATCAATGGAAAGTGCGTACCAAGATGTCGGGGTGATCTACAGCCACACTTACACTTTTCTGAGTGTCTCCTCGTAATGTAAAAATACCATTCTATCAGCAATGAGAAAATACAACAACAAGAAGAAAAAAAAACTATATTCGCAAACTACAGAAATAAAAAAAAAGTATAAGGATGGATGGAAATTCGAACTGAGGACACCTTATACCGTAAACCAAAGCCTAACCACTACTCCACGAGGTGGTTGTTGTATGACACCTTGATAAGCATTGATTGATGCACCGTTGATTGACAGTCTTCACTTCGAAAGTTAAAAAAGATTGTATATCTTTTTTCGCTCCATTTCGGGGATTATAATAGTTTCTGTCACATGATTATACAGCGCATGCATTATGTCTGTAACCTTTGTTTCCGTAATGTTTCATTTGAGTGAGCATTTCCCTATTTTCAGTTTCAGATAGTACTAGAAATATGGACAGTTTCGGCGAGCAAAAACAATTTCCCTTCTTTTCCTCTAAATTTTCCAGCGAATTTCCCTATGTTGCCAAATTTCTGACTTTTTGAGTTAGAAATTTTTTTGACAGTTTCTCAATATTTAATTTTTTCTTTCTAGTTTCATTATTTATCAATATTTTGTGACAGAATTTCAGGAAATATTCGTTTTTACCTACTTTACAAGCAAAACAATCAAGTGAACACCAGAATCCAAGGAGAAAAATATTATTTGTAAAAAACTGTCAAATAAAGACATACCAAAATTTTTTTGAGCATGAATGTACATACTTTGCAAAATACAGGTTAATAAGGATGAATAAACAGTCCAGATATCAGGAACTTGCCCTCTTACTGAAATTGTAGAGCAACTGTAGCGCCATGGTTTGTTTAGCACTTACGTTCTTATAAATACACAGTATCTGACAACCCCCTCTCTGCCCGTATCAATCTACAGCCCTATAAATATAGGGTATATCAAAAGTCACTGTCTGTCTGAGGAAATAGAGGCAGCAGGAAGAAAGCAGCAGGGGCTTTAGATTTGGGTTCAGACACCTTGATTTATGACGCAATTTTAATCTTGTAAGGTTAAACGTACCCTTTATACATGGACGGATTTATGAGGAGGGCATGGGGGGTATTTTCCCCCAGTCATTTCATAATGACTTAAAATTTTTCATTCTAAACGATAGCTTTTTAAGTGTTGCCCCCCCCCCCAGAGTCCCTCACGTGCCTCCCTGGCCCAAGTCTCTCTCCTAAATCCGCCCATGCCTTTATACTAGTTCTTGCACTATATGTTTTCTGCTTTTATGGCGCGCTAGTGTGTGAATAAAGCAGATTCAAAGAAAGTGACTTTAGATTTGAGTATAGATCCCACGTTGAAAGAACCCTTAGCACATTAAATGCGGGATGGTATCTGAAGCTGGATCTGAGGTTAGCTTCTCTTCATCTACTTTGGCATGGGGACTAGCGTGCCGTATGGACTGAGTGCATGAAGTGCAAAAGTACTTTAAGAAAAGATTTAATCGTGTTTACCAGATCAAAAACGTTCTGGCAAATCATGTCGTTTAAACCCAAATTTGAAGTATAATTGAATAATGTAGAATTCCCATAAAAAATGATTAGCGCAAAAATTGGTGGAAAAACAATTTTCTTTTTAATTTCTCATTACCATTTTGAACAACATTTTTAGTCAGGGACACCAAACATTGTTTTGATATACTTAAATAACTCGTTCTTGTAACAAACGTGTATTGAAGATAGTATTTAAAAAAACAAAAAAAACAAAAAAAAAAACGAAAAAGTATACACTGAATTGATTATTTTAATTTTATTCTTTTTCAATTTTTCATGCTATTTTGAAAAGAAAAACTGCTTTGTTTTTACTATTCGGGGCAGCTAACATGATTTGATTCCTGTAACAAAATAGTTGCACGACTAAATCGATTCCAGCTTACAACTAATGTCATATAGCTAATGCATTACAATGGAGGAATGCAGCGGTTTATTATATTTCTCATTTAAATAATCGTGTACTTTTCAAATGTCTATTTTACGAGAAACCAAATTAAAGACCTGAATTGCAAAACACCCCAAAGCCACTTTTTTCGTATTTTTATTTTTCTGTACGTCGGCATCTAAGTTTCAATCGCTATCCACTTGCATAATATTATATCCTAACTCCTACTGAAAAGCCTCTTTCTTAGTACAAAATCATCTCAGCTGAATAGAATAACTTACCAAGTCCTTGCACTGTTTTTTGTTCCTCCTGAAAAAAATTAATACTCCGGTGGACTTAGGGTTTTTGCAGTTCAGATCTTCAATTATAGACGTGCTTTTATGTTTAATGTTGATAAATATAATAATTCACAGCCGTATTCAATTCACTACTGTATCAGACCTCTCCCGGAGGAAGGAGTTGGCCTACTGCTCCCACGCAGACCACACGTATTAAGAGAGGAAAGCAGAAACAGCAGCTCCCTAATTGCATTACGATGTTATGTGGGCACCGTTCCAGACCCTCTCGCCTTGAAAAAAAAATAACCTGGCAGTGCCGAGAGTCGAACCCGCAACCCCACGATCAATTCCTCATAAATATGACAATCCTGTTAGAACTGTGAACAGCTTGAAGTAAGGAAATTGTATTAATAATTACTAATAATTTATTTTGTAAGTTGTATGATTATATTTCGCGAAAAAAAAATCGCACTTACAGAATCTGCAAACTCGTTACTATACGTACATTACGGACCCTACATTATGTGTTAGTGTATGCTCACACAAAATATGGTACTTTATTCTGCGGATCCTCCTCTAAAATGCACATTAACAGAGGACAAAATGTAACTGCATGACTACATTAAACAGATTCCCTTTGCAGCTAATGTAATACTAAACCAAAGAGAGAACGTAATCGCAACGATTAACTATAATGTTTCCTGTTTCATCTAATATACAACCCTGATCTCATTTTCCTATTTTTTCACGAAAGTTTCAGATCTTTTGGCCTGTATACCACTAATTCTTACAGTATTTCTGATTTTCTCAGTTCTGTTAGAGAAATGCCTTGCCGTATTGGTACCTTCATTAAAGTTGTAAATACTGCTTGCTTTGTTCTTTTCGAAACCTCTCAACAGTAGAGCGTTTGGCTAGGCGTTTGGAACGTCCAGGTTTCGCACTCTGCGTCTGCAGTGTTGACAAGTTTTCTCTGCTTTTTCTCAGTCCAATGAGGCAAATACCGAATAGCATAACTTTCACAGCAGTCCCAACTTTTCTTCGTGATTTTTGTTATTCTGTAATCTAACATGGTCTCCGGGCTATATATGTATTTATTAGGAATAAATAAAAATCAGTACCGTACAAAAGCATCGAGGAAGTCGAAATCTCAAAAGTCTTGTAGCTACTGCCCACACAGCAAACAATGTTGAATTAACGTTTTATAAACGTTGAATCTTTACAACGTTGTATTTGGTGACGTTAAATTATACGTTTTATCAACGTAATATAATAAACGTATTAAACGTTGGATTTAAATTGTGCTCTTAAACTTTCTAAAATGGTGGAAAGCACAATGTTGATTAAACGTTGATTTAACGTTGAATATTTGTGAGATTTCCTAATCTACAGAAACAATTTTTAGTGATAGTTTTATGCTTAAACTTCACTAGGTGTTATAAAATATATTTTTTTTTCTTAATGGAAATGCACTTCTGTTTGACATTCATACAATGCATACGCTATGCGTTTGTCTTTTGTTCTCTCATGAAAACCGGGAAAGCCAGGACATCGGCGCAGCGAGAGATCGAAATGACAGGAGGAAATCCGAATAAGTTGCTCAAATGATTTTTTTTGTATATTCTTCGTAGAATAGGTTGTCTCATCTTGTTAAAAGCAATAAATGTGGTACTGACAATTCTCAGACTTACTGAATGAATCAAACAATTCCACGAGGCAACCTAATTCTGTTTTGAAAATGTATTAGTCCATTCGGGGACTAATTTTCAAGTAAACTACTGTTGCCAAATTTTATTTTATTTTATTTTTTAAGACTTACTTTTCTGCTGCTGCCAAAGTTAGCTCCAAATTAATAAAATATATTCTCAAAAATAAACATTGAAGCATTATCTTCACTAAGTGTATAGTCTACCGCAGGGGAAAGTTCTTCGAGAATTATTAATAACAGAAAGCTCAACCAATCCATTACAATCTCTGGTAACATTGAGTTTAACCCTATCGTGGGTAAATAAATAACAGCACCACAGGAACTCGGCAAAAAGTAAATAGATAAAAATAAAGTTAACAGTTTGTATATGAAAATGAGCAAGAGATATTAGCAACATAGAGCATAAATCACTTCCTCCTCTATTTTCACAAGCAAATAGTAGAACAAAATCTTTCTGCAGACCAGTGATCGATTTGGCTTTAGAGAAGTGGAGGAATGCTCTCTGGGTAGTAATATTAAATAAAATCCTCTAATTGATCGAAGAACAATCCACATGCTATATAGTCCCATGGTCACTCACAGACTTACTGACGGACTGACTGATCATCAAAATTCCCAGGCCAAACTACTGGAGCTAGGAACACCAAATTTGGTATGAAAGTGTAGGACCATGAGTATGTGACGGGGAAAATCCGACATTTTGATCCAAAATGGCCACCAAACCCATTGTGGTATAGAATACACAGCCTAAACGGCTAGGTCTATTGAATTGAAATTTGGTATGAAGGTACAAGATCACTAGTAGGTTACGGAACTATGTTCAAATTTTCTAAAAGTCGCCATCTTGGATCCAAAATGGCGGACACAAAAATACATTTTCCACACAGTTTGAGCTAGAGATACGAAACTTGGCATAAACGTACATCATCAGTAGTAGTTTAGAAAAGTATTTAAAATTGTTGAAAAAGTCGCTATCATGGATCCAAAATGGCCTCCATGTTCAATGTTGTATAGAATACACAGCCTAAACGGCTGCAGCTAGAAACATCAAATTTGGTATGAAGGTACACTTCAAGGCTACGAAAATGTTACATAATGTATCCAAAGACGCCATCTTGGATCCAAAATGGCGGACTTAAAAATCAATTTTCCACACCGTTTGAGCTAGAGAAACGAAATTTGGCATAATGGTGCATTATGACGAGTGGATAAGGAAAATTTGAAATCTGAAATTTATTAAACTTTTGTACATTACAAGTTTACGTAACATTTCGACTCACAGAAGCCAAATATTACAACATTTTGAAAAAGTCGCCATCCTGGATCTAAAATGGCCGCCAATCTCATTGTAGTATAGAATAATCAGCCTAAATTTGGCATAAAGCTGCATTGTTACGAATAGTTTAGGAAAATATTACATTTTGGAAAGGTTGTCATTGTGGATTCAAAATGGCCGCCCCAAAACCTATTTTCCACACCTTTCGAGCTAGATAAATGAAATTTTACATGAACGTTTACTATCTCAAGTAGGTGACGGCAATATAATAAATTGTTTAAAAAGTCGCCAACTTGGATACAAAATGGCCGCTCAAAAAAACTATTTCCAAACCATTGAATCTAATGAAACGAAATTTTGTATGAAAGTGTATGACCAAGATTAGGTTACAATAAATGGGACAAAACTTCCTTTTTGGACGCGAAGGTCTTTCCCCTCCGTGAGAGGGTGCAGATGGACACCATGGCGATGCAGTCCCGCAGAGATTCTGGTTAAGGTAAAGGGGGGCGCAGCGAAGCAAAGCGAGTCTATATACAGTAATATAGCCCCATGGTCACTGAGTGACTGACTCACTCACTGACTGATCATCAAAATTCCCAGGTCAAACTACTGGAGCTAGATAAACCAAATGTGGTATGGAGGTGTAGGACCACGAGTAGGTAAAGGAAAAAATCCGATTTTTTTAAAAACTCGCCATCTTGGATCCAAAATGGCCACCAAACCCATTGTGGTATAGAATACACAGCCTGAACGACTGGGGCTATTGAAGTGAAATTTGGCAAGAGGGTACAACATCCCTAGTAGGTTACGAAATTATTACGACATGTATTCAATGACGCTATCTTGGATCCAAAATGGCTGCCAAACTTATTGTAGTATAGAATACACAGCCTAAACGGCTGCAGCAAGAAACATCAAATTTGGGATGAAGTTACATCATCACTAGTAGATTACGAAAATATCACACAATGTATCCAAAGACGCCATATTGAATCCAAAATTGCGAGCGTAAAAATGAATTTTCCACAGTGTTTGAGCTAGAGATTTGACATAAAGGTTTATATGACGAGTAGTTTAGGAAAATATTACAACATTTTAGAAAAGTCTCCATCTTTGATTCATAATGGTCACCCAAAACCCATTTTCCACATCGTTTGAGCTAGATAAATGAAATTTTACATGGAAATAAGGTGTATCATCACAAGTAGGCCACGACAATACGTGGTGTATAAGAAAACGTTCAAAAAAGTCTTCAACTTGGATCCAAAATGGCCGCCCAAAAACCCAATTTCCAAACCATTGAAGCTAGAGAAACGAAATTTTGTATGAAGGATCACGACCAAGAGTAGGTTACAATAAATGGGGCAAGTCTCCCCCTTGGGGGCGCAACGACCCCGTGGGAGAGTGCAGATGGACACCATGGCTGTGCAGCCGCGCAGAGAGATTCTGATTAAGATAAAGGGCGCCCATCTCCCCAAACCCTCAAGTTGGGAACGCAGTCGCCACGGGGGTCTGGGGGCAGAACGAAGAAAAGCTAGTATTATTATATAATATTCGAAATATAATCCTGAATTTAGTTGCCACCTGAAGTTAGTTACAAATATACTTTAAAAACATTGAAGTATAATTTCAAATAGTTTTGCAGTCTTCCTCTATTACCAACTTATTTGTTCAATAGCAAGCGCAACTAACCCAGTAAAACTCTGGGAAACTCGTCCTGAAATTCTAGTGAAAGTTTAACAATTGTAAACACAAAAATAAATAAGAAGCCTTGAGGGTTGCTCCACTTCTTATTAAACAAATTACTCACTTACTTACCCAACTCACAAGTTCATTGCCGCAATAACAAACGTTAGCCATAGGATTCTATTCTGGGCAAGAACAAGACAAATATATTAAAAAACATACATATAAAACAAATATTCATTAAAAAATGCTTTCGCTCTGCCCCGTGAAACAAATAGTAAACGTAATAGGAGAAACTACCATGAATGGACCTGCCGCTTAGTCGAAACACTAAGACAAGAAAGCTGGTTTACCACTTGCTATACCACCACTTCTGTGGATATGCTTAGCACAAAATGATACAAGCACAATTCATCCCACTGAATCTTAAGAAATCATGGGCTATTCGTGGAATATTCACGAAAACTTCAATATCACAAACAAAACACAAATGAACAACAATTACAAAGAATAGAACATAACCGCTTAGGTTACGTTTAGGATACTTTACGCTTACGTTTTCGTGTCTGGAGCATAAAAAACACCGAAGTCTGTTCCTTTTCCGGACCTGAACTTCTGAAAAACCTCAAAAAGAGTGGGCCCACTATCACCCATGTCAAACTTATTACAGAAAAAACTACATATTACAAAAAAGTGCACAAGAGCAGTATGAACCATTACTGTAAATTATGAACCATTACTGTGGACTACGCTGCTGCTTAATTGCAAGCACTCAAATACTACAAGTGCATAGTTAATGAACATCAAACCGAGTCCAAAGTAGCGATGGTATCGAGACGAGATGAGATTCGCCTCAGTCTCGTTCTCGTCTCGAATTCTTTAAACCAGTCTTGGTCTTGGTCTCGTTTCAATCTGAAAATTCCGGTCTTGGTCTCGGTCTCGATTGTAAATCTCAGTCTCGTCTCGGTCTCGAGTCTCGACACGTAAGTCTTGGTCTTGTCTCGGTCTCGTCTCGAGAGTCTCGAAAGGCGATATATTTTTAAAAAGTTACTGTCCCTTCACTTATTTGAAATGCGTATGCAGGCTTTCCGATCTCAGTACAAGAACAAGAATATTAATGTGATATTAACATAGTTCGTTACATAGTTAATTTGAGGTTTAGATTAGAAATAATGTTCTGAAATAGAGGGAAAACATTACGATTTTAAAGTAATATAAAGCTTTAGCTATAGGATATATAAAATACCAATAAGTAAAACACATGAAAATATTTCTATTATGGAAACTGATCCATGTTATAGTTCAAATTGTGAAATTGGTATACGTAACATTTAAGTTTTCCTATTTCTAAATTATAATTAAATTAACTGAATAACTGTTACGCTAATAATGAAAAATTTACATTTTAGTCGAAATTTTCTACCAGATTTATAGAAATACATGAACGTACATTGTTCAAGATTTTCCGAAACATTCCTGAGAAAAGCTAGGCAACCATAGATAGCTACCTGGGAATTTCCAGTAAATTGGCTAATAAAAAGCATCCATCATACAGTTCTCAGAAATGCTAGGAGCAAAATAAAACAAAAAACAAAAAAACAACAGAAGTCTAAAGGAGATTTGACCAAGTGTTCTTTAGTAAAAAAAATCCAGCGTTGTACTTTTTAAACATTATTTATTAAGTCTTCAGAAAATCTACACAATCAAAATAATATTAACACCAAAAAATAAACTCATACTACCTCTCAATAATGCTCGATAATAATTTATGTATTTCTTAGTTTTTTGGATCTTCTTGCATACTCCAATATTTCATTAACAGGTATTGTATGTACCAAACTCCATTTTTATTTAATTTTCTTTTTTCAAAATATTTGAGCTATGAACCATATAGTAAACTTACGTCTGGTGGGGGAAAAAAATCTAAATGACGGTCTACAGAAGAGATGTTCGACTTCCATATCATCTGCATTACATCTATTAATACGACCGTAAACTTGTTTGAATTTTTTCCGTATTGGAAAACGATTCCTGCATTCAACCAAGTTGTGGTAAAGAGTTTCCTTTTTCTCATATTGTATACATTCATCCTAATAGCTAATTCCTTTCTGTTTTAATTTAACTCCTAAGTTATATACGTTGTTAATTTGTATAAACATTTGAAAATGTATAATGGAGTTATCGTTTAGAAGATAGATGTTTTTTTACAAATTTTTCCCCATTCCTCCCCTAGCTCAAACTCTAGCCTACTTTTTTCTCCTCAAAACTCATAAAGAGAATGTAAAACTCTCTTACAGGAGAAGTATACATGCGATTGTTTCCAATCACAGCATAAGCGAAATCCAAGAAAATATTAGCAAATTTCTTAATTGGGCCGCTTATCGATCTAATATCAATCGAAGTTTCTATATCAATACGATTAAGAACTAACAACACTGCATCATATGATAAGTTATCCCTAAATTCACAAAGGACCTGGATCAAACAGTGTACTGGTAGAGCCATAGCTTGCACCTTCCCATTCTTTAAATTTACCTCGCCCTCTGATTGACTGCTCTAAATTTCCAGTTGAAAGAAAACAGTATAATGTGTTAGAATTGTGATGGCTGAACCCGGAAGATCCCACGACTTGCGCTACATTTTAATCATTTATGTAATTGTCAATTAGGATTTGGAATTCCCATTCACTCAAAATATTTCCCATTTCTACCAAAATAAGAACTGACAAAATGGTGGCAACAAACTCTTGATCAAAATTACATGCACAGCTACGATAAGAAACAGAAACTGAAAACGAGAAATATCCAGATAATCATACGAAAATCTGAGTTTTCCTCCATTACAGTAATACTAAAAATTCTGCAAAACTTCCCTAAGAATTACTAGCAACGTTAACAAAAAATTTAACAGTGTACAGTACGTTACAAAAATTTTACTTATTGTGAACTTTTGTACAAGGAAATAATCAAATACAAGGAAATTGAAAATAGCATTTACCGAACTCAACAGCCACACGAATCAATTAGTTTACAATACTGCTCTTGACTGATTAAAAGAAATAATTCATAGCTGCACGTCCAACATTAAAGCATACAGAAAAGCGTAAAGTGTGTTCCCGGTAGGCGCTATATTTCAAATAGCGTACTGCGAATCTTATAAACTAAAATAACCATATTGGTACTTCAAATAAGCCATTTTATCAGATTAAAATGCCATTCCAACAATACTAGCAAAACATAGCTTAATAGGTAAAAAAAGAATAACTTTACTGTGTCTAAGGCACTACTATGTACAATTTTATATCTCCTCTACGTCCGTCTGCCGACAACTTTCGACTCAAGACTACTAGGGCTACAAAGAGGGTTGAGTTGTTGTTCGAGAGGTCTCGGCGAAACTTCACCAACGACATATGGATAATCCAAATGTAACGCTCGCACCGCCTCATTTGATTTTTATAAAAACAATACTATTTTTATCGAATGTATAGATACATTTACGTGCTAGGTTGTGCAGAATTTCTTCTGCATAAACTAAGAAGTTCCTACAGGGAAACTTCATACAACATTTACGCTTCAGCAACAAGGAATGGAAAGCCTTATACCGGTGTTTCTCAACCATTTTCATCCCGCGACCCCGTTTCACTATGCCTTCTAGCTGACGATTCCCTTTCACCTTGCTTTCTATCCGGCGACCCAAAATGATTTTATTTTGTGTAACATTTGCTTCTCATTTCAAAACATAACAGTTTATTTCCCGTATTTATAATAAATATCCTATTTATATTATGCAAAACTATTTAGCAAACAACGTTATCTTTAGTATCGTAATTATTAAAATCGACAAGCAAAATAAAATACTTTATTTGAAATTTATTAGTTTAAACCTACAAAACCCTAGTTAAATTATTTTTTCACTTTCCCCTGCAACTCCCTTGTACACATTCAGCGACCCCCTTAGGGGTCGCGACCCCCCAGGTTGAGAAACCAGGATTTATACAATGTCTGCATGTGGACAACTTTCAAATCAGGAACTACCAGGGCTACGAAGATAGTTGAACCACCGTTGAGATGTCCCGCGACTCAGCTTCGACTTACTTGTTTCCGTATACGTAGAAATATATAATAAATATAATAAGTCACACCCATATTCAATCCACTACTGGATGAGGCCTCTCCCCGTAGGGAGGAGATTGGTCTACTGCTCATACGCTAACCAGACTTGTTGGGAGAGGAGAGCCGAAGCTCTCAACTGTGATCGCCACTGTCTTTTATTCACAGCAGCTCCCCAATTGTCCTCATGATGCTGGGTCAACACCGAAATCCTTGAGCCCCCACCGGGAATCGAACCCGGGACCCGCTTGCACTGAAGTCGAGAGCGCTTCCGACTAGGCTACGCAGGAGACTCTTAGAAAATATATATTTTGTCTCCATCTTTTCTAAGGTACCGGTTAGTATTTCAAAAGTCTTTCCATTTTTTGAAAATATAATAAGTAAATGGTGTAAGAAAAGACCCATATTACAACTTAAGACAGTTTGGCTTGTTGGCGTATGCTTTAAAGTTTCTACGGGACCAGTCTAGCAGAGGCTGATATAAATGGGAGAGTGTCAACAGAAGTAAAAGACTACCAGCAGGGAGAAAGCATGGGGATGAAAATTCGCGGTAAAAAAAATAAAGGTCTGTATTTATCCGTCGTCCCCGAATCAATCTCCAACACTTTTATTGAAAGATAACAGAAAATTGTTTGGCATTGATAACTTGACTACTTATATGATATGACTTATAGTCATATTTTTAAATTTCAAAATAACATATCAGAATGAAACTGTCACAAGACTTCTTCTAGTATGAAAAAAAACCAACAAAAGCATTAAATTAATATTATCGACATTCATGAAAATAAAGCTTATAGTCTCGAGAAGCAAGTCTCGTCTCGAGGATAAGTTTCGGTCTTGGTCTCGTCTCGAGTAAGTCTTGATGCATACTGTCTCGTTCTTGTCTCAAATCCTGGACCTTAGGCTCGGTCTCGAATTCGAGGCGAGACCAAGACTAGTCTCGGTCTCGGTACCATGCCTAGTCCAAAGTAAAAAACAAAATCCAATCACAAAATAATGCAAACCACATTGGTTCAAGAGCGCACCTGAAAAGATTATAAAATTAAACCGAGTATATTTCTTCGGAAGATGAAAATGAACATTAGCGAACTTTTGCAAGAAACCCACATATACTAAATATACACTTTCTTTAAAAAAAAAATAAGCCCCTTGAAAGTGACTGCCAAGCGAGTATACCAACTGTGGTGTACATCAAGATTCAAACACTCGAAGCGAAACATAGCCGCGCAGTATTTCTGCAGCAAACAAACAGATTTTACTAAAGAGACAGCTTAATACCCAAATCTTAATAAAAATATGTATGGTGAAATCAGGTAAACTCGTGATAAATTGACAAAGATATCTATTTACCGGAAGTGTTGAAAGGTACAGTGTCTTTTATGAATGAGAAATACAGGTTGAACATTCTTGAATACATGAAACATGATTTAATGAAACATATCAGAAAAGTTAAGTGTACATCAAACTTTGTATACAACTAAGTGAAATTCAGGCAATCTCGTGGTATGTCAGGTAAACTTGTGATAGTATATTGGTAATTCTGTGATATCACGAGTTTACCTGGAACTTATTGAAACTCTTACTCAGAATCGCTGTCATTGTTGTGCAGCTTACACATGAACACAAGTGCAGTGTCACTCACTTTTACACATTTGCGATGGTACCAGATATCACAAAAATTACACTTGATCAATGTGGCGGCATTCCTCTTTGTGGCACCATTATTGTAACTTCCACCACATGTTCCACACAACCAGTCATTATTTCTTTTCATCTTTTTGGACACTAGCGTCGACACAGGTTTCTTACGTTCTTCAGAGGTTCCTGGAAGCTGACAAAAGTTGTTCTTTTGTCCCGGTGCAATGATTCGTGCAGATGGGCTTCAACGTGACGGTTTGGGAAATTGCGCAGAAGCTGGCAATTGTAGAACTTCATCTAGAGAACCTACAGAATTATTCGCAGGAACAACGACTTTGTGATGCGGGTCTGGTTTTGTCAAAGTTGAAGGAGCGAGAGATTCGTCTTAAATTACATTACTATCTAAAGGAAAAATACCCGTCTTCCTGAAGCTGTTGATGATGTTCGAAGGTACGAATGCAGACAAATATGACGATGTTAGCAAAGAGTTGAAGTCAAGGCGGGTAGACTTTTCACCAGGATGCTGGACCATGAACTTCTTTACCTGCTCCTGAAATGCATATTTTAGTGCTTTATAAATGCTCACATTTATAGGCTTGGGTATTGTGTCTTAGTGCATTCCTTGGGTATTGTGTCTTCCCTCTGGGTTGTATCCTCCTCTCGTCACAGGGCTGGCCTACTTTCTTGTTCTTCATCGTTCACACTTTGAGCCATTGGGGGAGATGAAGAGAAGATTATGGTTTCTTTCTTCCTTTTTGGAAAGTCTTGCTTCCTGGTGGTTCACTGCACTCTCTTTTCCTCTTCATTCTTCTCTACTCCCCATATGTTTCATTTAAACACATTCACTCGCACACATTCACACGAAGATATTATAAGCACTGTTTGACCTTAGCTTGCGGTTTTCGCAACTTTTAGTCTGTTTGTTCCACTAAACATAACACTATCATCAAGCTGGTTCCCTCCACCATATACACACTTTCACACTAATCGAGTGTCTCTCACCGGAGTTCCAGGCGAGGCACTCTTTGTTGCTGGAGTTCTAGTAACACCCCATTGATGCTGATGTTTTCATTTTTTTGAAGGTAGTTATTTTCTTTCTCGATATATTAGTTATTACTTTTAGTAGCAGACGCTTTGCTATTATAGTGTATTTTACTTGATTTTTGCCATTATGGCGTTGGAGTGTGTACTTTCAGATTCTTTATTGTCGCGGTTGACCCGATTGCGCGCCTGTTTGCCTGCACAGTCCGGTCATGTTACACTAGATGTAACACTAATGAGATATTTTACGGATCGCCACGCCCCAGAGCGCGTCTCCCGGCCAGGTATCTTTTCCTATAAAATGCAGACACTTTATCTGCCGTCTGCCGGAGGACCGTCACCAGTTCTGGTCTTCTCAGAATCTCTGTGACGGGTCTCTCCCCCAGAAGGACTCTTAGATCTCTAGCCAGTTCTTCTGTTTCTCTACATCTGAGGACCACGTGGTCCGGGAAAGCAATCACCCCGCGGACGTGGCACATATTGTCTTCAACTACTTTTAAATCCTTCATTATTCATTATTGGTCCCATATTGAAATTCAGTCTACTCTTAAATATTACATATTTCATTTTTTCTGCTAATATTAATAGTTTATTGTCCTCGCACCACGATGTCATTCTTCCAATAATATGATTTGCTTTATCATGTAGATCTTGCCTGCTTTTGCCCTTTATTACGACTGCCAGATCGTCCGCATATCTCACGACCCGTTCCACTTGTTCCAGTCCGTTCAGCAGTTCCAGACATGGCTGAAACATCACATCCCACACAATCGGCCCCAGCACTGAGACCTGCGGGTATCCTTTCGTCGGAGTCTTGCTCACGACGCCATCAGCCGTATCTATTTCTATTGTTCTGTTTTGGAAGTAATCTTTTATTGTTTTTCAGACGTTTGGGTGAACCCGAATGTTTTTCAATTCCCTCAAAACTGATGGCCACCACATGTTATCAAATGCGCCGGCAATGTCAAAGAAGACTCCCATGACGTATTTGCAATTATCCTGCTTTAATCTACCTACTGTCTCGCAGAACTCATTTATTGCATCTTCAGTGGATTTACCCCGACGAAAGCCATATTGTGTAGGTTACAGTGTTCTAGGTTTTCTCTTTTGTCATTAATTTGAAATAATCCTCTATCTAGTCGTTAGATCAACTATGTAAAACAAATAATTTAACTTTCAGCAACGAGCTTCGGCTAAGCTTTATTCGCGACTCTCTCAGGGATGTGGGTACCTTTCGAACTTCCAAGCAGAATGTTGCGGCATGAATGTTGAGATGCCCAACTTTAAATAGACCACGGCTTACGCACTGTGGTGGGGCGAAACCCAACGATAATTTCCTTCAGCCTAAGGTGTTTCACCTTAGAAAAGAAATTAACTTCAACATAAAAGCAGGTAATATTCGTAATCAGAACTTTAATCAGACAAACATAATACAGCAAAACGTACCATAAAGTGTAGAGAAGTATATCTGTGTCTATATACAAGTACCGACCATAGCCT
>JAGDQP010024190.1:0-28139 GCA_022664845.1 Lepisma saccharinum | reverse complement strand
ATTAGTCATTAAATGGAAGAGTGAAATTCTGTGTATTCTTCACGTACGTGTCCAAAAATCTTATGGTAGCTAGAAAATGACGTTAAACCCATATATTTATTGTGTAATAATTTAAGAAAATCAAGCATGAGTCAATTTGACCCAATCTTGGCGTTTTGTGTAACTATTTTTAAATGTCATTTTATATTAAAATAACAAGTTGTTGTCGGTTCTAATGATCACACGTCTCTTTCCAAACGATCTACACTTTATAATTTCTCAATCAAGGAGCAAAGAGACGCGGACGATGCTGCTTGTGTAGTGGTAAAGACAAGTACTCCGCATATTGTAAGCAATGTAATCGCTTCATTTGCAAGAATCAGAATACAACAGATACGGTGTGCTTTACATGTGAGAGGAGAGAGTAAGGTAGTTTGATTCTGATCATTTTACATGTAGTACTTTATATGTGTAAATAATTAAGACTCATGGTATCTTCATTTTTATACAGCCACGAAAATGGTTACAAGGTTAATATGATGTATTCATTTTTCTGTATTTTTCATTATTTTGTAGTATTTACTTGAAAAAATTAAATACAATAAATAAATACAATACAATGCAATAAATACAATACAATGAATACACCCATACTCTAAAGTACCTTGATTTTGAGCAAGTACTTTATTTGATACGAGAAATATACATGGGTAGAAAATTACTCAGCTTGGCGTTCCGTGCAATGAAATTATCTTGGCGTTCCGAGGGTTAAGGATCATTCATCGTGATTGTGTCAAATACAAACATAATTTAAGATAAAAAAAAAAGATACAAGATAAGTAAGCAACAAGAAGAACTTACAAAAGTAGAAGTAGACTTGAACTTGGAAATATATCCGTCAAACTGCTGTTTGGATGCAATTATTGTTTAGTGTTAATACCATAATTTTGAGTTTCCAATACAACATATAAATAGGGAAACTATATACAGCGGGTAAGAAAAATGTTTGCACAAGTTCAACAAAGAGGGGAAACACACTCTATCATACGTAAAACACGGAGCATTTCGAAATCTCTTCCCCTTTTATGATAAATTGAATGCCTTAGATAGAACTAACTACCACTAGATACACCTGTAAGGTAACAGGCAAGGAGAGGGTGAGTGAGGACTACGTAAAATCGTCGCAAAAAAAAGTATTTGGACAACCCAATCCTACTCGCGAAATAAATGTTCTAGGTATCCTTTTGTGTACAAGAGTATTGAAGAGTATTTGTGTGAGAATGTATTGAAGCAAACCACACCACGTCAGGAAAGCCAAGCTTGTTTGCAAGCCATGCTTTACCGTTGGATACATTATAAAGAAACATAAAACAGAGCAATTATTGCGGAATAGAATCCAGTCTCGCTAAGTGAGCGGAATTAAACCTACATTCTTCATTCTGTGAATAGAACTCAAAGAATTAGTGCTAAATATTTGGCTACTTCACTCGCCTAGGATATGTAAGTTAATGTTACACCACAAACAATCCAAAATTCATTGAAAAAATTGGGATTTAGAAGATGTTTATTCAGGGTATGAATACTGGCCACTTCATTACAAATTACCCAACCCCAAATCATAACAGACCCTCCAACATTTTTAGCAATTGAAGCAATGTTCTGCTTTCTGAAAGCTTCATTCCTCTTTCGACACACGTCCTGATATCCATCACTACAATACAAGTTTATCTTAGTCTCATCCTAGAAAAAAAAAGAACTTTTTTTCCAAAATTCAAGGCACTCATATTTATATTTTTTGGGGGAAAATTAGAACTTCTTCTTGCTTTCTTCTGATATGTGTGTTTTGTTTCTGGTTACACATCTTCTGAATCCCAATTCATTTGTACACATCTATAAATCTGTAACATTACATTGCATATCCTAGGCAAGTGAAGTAGCCAAATCTTTAGCACTATCTTTGAGTTTTGTTCACAAAATGAAGAAAGTAGGTTTCATTCCGGGCAGTTAGTTTCCTTGTTGACCAGAACGAATCCCCAATAATTATTCTGTTTTATGTTTCTTTATGATGTATCCAACCCTAGAACATGGCTTTCCAATAATCTTGGCTATGTCTCAGTACCTTTTACCTTCCGCACGTAATTTGAAATTAAAGTGAGCAGTTCCAATGTTGTTCAACTCACCTTGTTCCCCATGCTGCTTCTTTATGCCTGACACGGTTTGGATTGCTTCAACATACCACGCAGAGTGCTTTTGTACACAATAGAGTACCTAAAACATTTCTTTCGAGAGTAGTATGGGGTTGTCCAAATACATTTTTGCAACGAATTTACGAAGTTGTCACTCTTTCGTTGCCTGTTATATTACAGGTGTATCGAGTAGTAGTTATTTCTATAGCATTCTATCTAACGTATGCAAATTATTATAAAAGGGCAAGAGATTTCGAAATGGCCCGCGTTTTGCGTGTGATAAATCTGTTTTTTCCTCTTTGTTCAAGTTGTCCAAATATTTTTTTCCCACTGTAGGTGAGACAAAAGCTTCTTGAAAAATTCCTGTCGAGATAGAGAACCGAGAATTAATAGAAGATAAACAATATTTGTCTAATAAAGCAGTAGCTTAGCGGAAGGGTGAGCCGGGCAGAAAGAGAACCACATTTGGAAAACTGTATAACTCCACTGCATAGATTAACATCAGTTTCTGTTATTTCCTAAGTTTATTTTCTAGTAACAGCAGAAACTTTGTTCTTATTAGTTAGAACATATGCTTTAGTGAATTTTTTTTAACGCTACACAAACATAGTTAAATTCTATAATGGCTGGGCCTGGGGAAGTCTTCATAATGACTATATGTATATCATTATGTGTTTTTTTTTATGAATATACAATATTTGACAAAATCTGAATTGGATTTGTATCATGTGTGCCTTCTTAGACCTTTATCTGGCAACGAAAAATATCTGAATCCCCCCCCCCCAAAGTTACACAGAAATCGGCGCCCTTGATGGAAACCCCATGTTGTGAAATTAAACCCATAAAATGTTAGCACAGTGCTGTTGAACATTTCTAGCCACCAACAGAGACATATAAGATACAACTTATGCATCCTATATATATATATATTATTAAATATTTGCTGATTTATTGCTAATATATATATATCAGTTTCGATGTCTTAAATGTTAATAAAAACAATTAAACATGCACATTAATACTTCTGGTAATAAATGTACACTTTAAAAAAGTACCTAAGGCTGACAGAACGTTTAGGTTATCATATTTTGACTTAGCAACATCAAATTAATCTAAATCGCACTTAAGATTGGCAGCGACGGAAAATTTTTCCTGTTCTGCCGACATGTGTTATTCATTTTTACGTTTATAAGTCTAGATCTAATGTAAGTACACGTACTGTATGTAATAAAAATTCCCGATTCTTTCACCACTTCTTCCATTCGTTAGCAATATTTCATGGTTGTTTCATCTTATGGGTGATCAGCTGTCATTTACTTATCCTTATGTTCTGCATTTCTTTCAATCTTACTGTAAATTCACAATGAAACGAATCAAATTTAGTGAAGTAGTTACATAAGAATGTTTCATTGTATCCTCGAAAGAAATTTGTATTGGGAGCGAGTACAATTAACACATTCCTTCAAAGAGAGATTTTAAACTTAACTCATACGTAAGAATGTGCAGGTTCAATATATATTGAAGGATTATAATAAGCACTTTGCTTCTGAGAATAGGTAGGAATACTTTTAACTAAACCTGAGAAAAGAATATTTACTTACCTATCGTATGGTCTGTATCCCCACTTATGTGCTACACTGTTCACAGTAAATGTTCCATTCGAAATCAAAGAGTATGGGAAAAAGTAACTGACGAAACATGAATTCATTAAGGTCTCTCCCCATAAGTAGCATGGAAGGGCTACTGGTATTAAAATTGAAAAGATGGCGTATAACACGTAATAATATCTGAAAGAAAATGTTCACTCCGTTAATGAATTACTAACACAGATATATCATAAAGTTTACATGAAATCTATCAAGTTATACACTTCTTACTGTGTACTGAGTATAGCTCAGAAGTTAAATCTTCACAACCTTTATATCAGGAGGGCAAATCACCATTAATACTGAAAATAAGTTCAAGAAATTTTAACTAAAATTGAATGGGGTAGGTGACGAATGTAACCACTCCACGAATTTTAATTGCTTTTATTTAGGCAACTTTGTCTTAGGTAAGAACAGGGCAGGAGAGTAGTACTGCGAAATCTTTTCGTAAAAAACCTCACTCTTACATTAGGGGAGATAATTACTGTACTGGGTACTAATGTATGTGACTAATAAGAAGTTCTTCATTGGCCTTCCTTGTCATGTGGAATGATACAGTTTTGCTACATTACGAGAGATAATTACTGTACTGGGCACCAATGTATGTGAGTGATAGGAAGTTCTTCACTGGCCTTCCTTGTCATGTGGGATGATACAGGCTTGCTTTCGCTTTAATTAGAATCAATACCCCAGTAGCACAGAAGCTTTGAAAATATGTGGATTAAACGTTCTCTTAACGTTGTAAGTGTACCCAAAAGTCCACCTGTTCAATGGTTTATTCGACGTTGAATAATAGTTGAGAAGAAACAATGGAGAAACTGGTTCAATTGGCCAAAACAGAGCCTTAATGTTGTCTATTGGTATGCACACATTTAGTTTCATCTTATCCGTTGCTTTCATTATGATATACAGTGTTAATTTTAAACAGTAAATTATCTAACCGGTGCTGTGGGGTTCGAACCAGGTGCGTTCCGCACTCCTCGTTGGTAGCTCGCTGTCTTATTCCTTAATCCATTTTTTTCACATCGTTTATTTCGGGATTACAAGCAGACTACACTGAAGAAACATACTATAATAAGGTCATATTAGAAAATCAAAACGAAACTTTAGTAAAACATCAAGTAAAACTTAAATAAAAAATAGATAAACTTCTTCCCCTCCTCTATCTAAACTATTACATCTACCAGTACTTACATTTTTTACAAGAAAGGTGCGATCAGATACTATTACATTTCAGCGATAGGTTTTTTAAAAAAGTAGCAAAACGTGCCTTCCCGTAATAACTCTACGAGATTCGGTAGTAACCTAACAGATAAGCTGTGTACATTGCAGAAATTTTTTCATTCCCGGGAGTTAAAATAATCCAAAGTATGTCCAACCAGCCACACGACTGCATTTTGTTTAGTGGCGGGGAAGTATTTAAAATCCGGATAACGTATTAAAGACCTTACTGTTAACAATTTCGTGGAACTTCTACAAATTGTGGCTATCAAACTTATAAGAACCTGTCAGATGGCACTTATTTTGTCACACTCCTGTATTTTGTGTTCTATAGTTTCAACTTCATCGCATCCTTCACAAATATCAGACATCTGAAAACCTAGATGTTTTTTCTTTGCACGCGTTAAATATATATCATGGACTATAAGGTACCAGGCCGCCCGTTGTCGCTAATTTAATATTTCATTATTAATATTGATCTAAACCTGGTTCCACTTACATTCCGGTAATTTTTGGATGAAACGTATCGTTGGTTCAAGAGGGCTCGAATTATGCTGTAATTACTGATATAATTGTTTGACTGACAAAACCTGTAAATCTACATTGCGGGCCAGAGCATAAGAAATTTCAATCAAGATGATGTTACAATATTCATCTTTCCGCAGTTAAGGAGAAATATTAATAGGCAGAACCCAAGGGACAGCAAAATCACATTGATTGAGGTAATTAATACCTAAAATAAATTCCCGACATTGAATTTACATAAATTGTCAGAATTTGCATAAGGCAGTGGAAAAGCAAATTTCTCGCCTGTACCCAAACGTCCATGGACTAAATTCCCCCTTCGTCCCGGGGCAGTATCAAAGTAGAGTACACCACCGTTAACGTGTAACAACCTAGTTACTGTTCCATTTTTATTTTTCTTCCCCTTTTATTTTCTTAGTACGTTCTGTTTCCTTTCGTGCTCTCCTTAGCTCATTCTCTTTGTTTGGTTTTTGTCACGCTTTGAGCGTGTTTCGTTCTTATTTTTGCTTTGGTTTCAGTCGTTATCTATTCAGGTTTTCGTTAGTCACGCAGCATTGACTTGGATCTAGTGCATGTTTTCGATTGGATCCTAGCCAATGCTTGGCTCCGTGTTTCTTGCTGATTGGTGTGAATCAGCCTTCTTCTCCGTTTGATGGGAGAACTGCTCTCCCCGCCATGTTAGTTTCAGTTCCATTTTACCGACCAGAAGAATGGATGTCTGGACTTTCCGTCATGTGTAATTCTAGAGCCCCACCTGCAATTGGTATGCCAATTTTAGTAAATAGAAGAATATTACTACATTTCGTCCATTCCGGTGAAATATATTGATAGTCGTGACAAGAATAATAATTGATACGAGTGCTAATCTGACTGTTCGTCGACAAGTTTACTTAGAAATTTTTCACGTCCATTAAATTAGTATTTTGTTTTGGAGATTATTTGGCATAATGTACAACATGTTCTAAATTTTATTATAGGGCCGCTATTGACCGAATTTCTGCACTTCAAATATCGGATCGTTAGATTCTAATAATGATATGCCTAATTCTTCGTCTTCAGTTTCCAAATCCTTTTGAAATTTCCGGTTAGCAATGTAAACAGCTACCGTATATTTCCATTACTAGTCAAATTAGCAACATGTCTGTTCGATCAATTTTGCGAACAGTTTTTCGATGAAATTTTGACGTTAATTGTAAATTTAATAATTCAACATGCTTAGTTAACCTTGGTTTCAACTCCAGCCACTATTCTCCGTTCAATAGTCACTTTTATAAATTATCTTTGCATATTTAAGATATATTCAGAGCGTCAATTGTATAATGTAGTAATCATCTGAAATGACGTCACGCCTATTATAAGGCCAACTTGTTTCTTTCGTTAAGGTATGTTTTGAACAATAACTTCATTTCTGTAAGTAATTATGTCGTAAAACTTTTCTAAATTAATTAACAATACTTTGGGACTAACTTGTGAAAATTTCAGTGAAATGCATTATTTATTATAGAAATTATGGACATTTATATCTGACAAACCAACTTTCGTTTCGGCTTAATTAATTCGTATGGTAAAAGGTAGACCATACAAATTTGTTTGCTTCCTACAGCACAAAAGTAATTCTGTTCAGATTTTATGAAATTATCAACTCCGAAAGCTTACATTATGTAAATTGAAATGAATAAATTGAAATTTTGAAATTTTTATATTTCTTCGAACAATCTTGTGTTTCTGTTCGATGAACGTAGTATAGAAAACCTCAGCTAACTAAGTGTGTATAATAATATTTATAATGTGCTGTGATTTATTTAATGTTTGCCATGATATTCATCTGAATTTAACTACGAATCATTACGTGAAGTCTGACAGCAATCGATACTAAATTATTTCTCTGTTTCGGTAAACCTATCGTTTTGAGTGATGCGGTTTTAATTAGATTAGGTTGGTTCATAAATCCGTAGGCCAGTGCTAGGATTCTTTCGACAGCTGAGATGTGATAACTTGGGAAGGAACTTTATATGGAATTACTGCTTATTCTGCGTTGACATATGAAGTGACTCCAGTATCTAAATTAAGTGAATTGATATTATTTGCATTTTGCGTTATGACACGACGTTTAGATTGAGTTGCGACCGTCATTCGTTGTGTTCGTCGTCTTTATTTCAGGAATTGCGATTCCAGACTACAGGTGTGGGCCCTACTAAGGCAAAGGTAAGACATGGTCTTTTGCCACCCTGTAGACTTCGAAGTGAGTAAAGCCGTAGTATGAGTAACATATGAATTGATAGGCGTATGATCGTTTGAGATTATCCCCAAGTATGGATTTGCGTTTTCCTTTCTTAATATATCGCTAATCTGAACCAGCAGGTACTTCAGAGTATGAACCGACGATCTAGTTAAAAAGATTGCTGGTGTCGCCTTATCGGTATTTCCTCCCTCGTTCTTAATTATTCTTTTTCGCATCGATCACAAGGATCTGGAATCCTCTTTCCCAGATATTCTTAAATCTGGAAGACATTTCTGCGCCGCTCGTCTGGGGTGTAGAAAATGTTTGGAGCTAGAGTTTTGGTTAAATGCGTTGCGTGGGTACTCTAGGCTCCTGGCGACCCTAATTATATTCTGGATTGTTTGGTATTGCAGTTTTGACTTCACCTAGCCAGGAATTGAGTGTGTGATCTTGGTGATCGTGGGTTTGGGACCGTTTCAAACGCTTGTTGATACCACAAAAAATAAAAGCTGACTTTGAACCTTTTTGATGAACCATCGAGGTGGTGACAAAATTTGTTCTCTATACCAAATACACGAGGGCACAAACGTATGTAAAAATCCCTTCTTGCGAAAGAAAATAATTTCCGTTTCTTTTAATGACTCAAAAGGAAACACACGTTTGTTATACTTCCTGGTAAGTCTTATTGACCATCTCATCACGGTCCCCAACCCACCAGATCCCCAGAATCCGTACTCCGCTCCGCTGTCCGTCTTGAAATAGTAGTCATATGCGGTATCCGCTTGCGGCGGCAAACTCATGATTTGCGTATTGTCCGGATTGAGTTTTGCTCCCGTTCGTTGTTGAAAAGTCTCAAGGGCGTATTTTATCCCTGATAACTCCTGCAGGGATTGTAAGTAAACCATCATGTCGTCCAAGTACGATTGGACCGTCAGGGATAAGGACCCTTAGTTCCAAATCTGATCAACACGAAAAATTAACAGCGCCACCATAAGACTGTAAGTAAGTGGGCTGAGTGCGTCTCCTTGGGGAAGGGACATACCCCGTACAATAAAACAAGGCGTGGTTTGCTTATGTATTTTTACTGCCATTTCTCGTATTCTATAATATGCCTTTAATAATTGGGTTATCTGGACCGCAAAGATATAAAATTGAAACAGATACTCTAAGTAGTAAAAATATACTCTGTCGAAGGCCGTCTCAAAATCTACGTTAAGAATCATGATGTAAGTTGAATTAATAATAAGAACGATTAACTTCAAAACGAGTTTTGCATCACTTCATTTTAAACCAAAAGTCGAAGTTGAGCATTGTTTGTTTTAATCGGATTTTTAGTCAATAAAAAAAAGGCGATGTCTTTTAAGTGGAAAATGGGTTTGGGAAAAGGTGGTTTTGGACAAGATGGCGGATTTAAGGTACCGCCCAAATTTTAGTGCGTTTTAAACATTTTATTTCTACAATCTTTTTGGACCTAAAAAGAAGAAATTCATCATAGTTAATGTTTAAAAGTGCTCCAAACAACACATGATTGGAATTTCATCAAAATTTAAAATTGGAAGTGGCAAGTCTAACAAAAAGTGTCTAGTGATCAAAGTGTGATATTTTAGACATTAGTAACCATGCCAACTCGTCAACAACCTCTACTAAAATGTACAACTTCTAGCATGGAATGAAAAGACAATGACAAGACTAATAAACAAATGTAACTATATCGAAAACATATTATAATTGAACAATGTGTTGATCATACGTGCATCTATTGTACAGATCATATATTAAACTTGAAACTAATATAATTTAACAATGTTTTGCTCTACAGTGCATTGCACTGAGCATATTGCTTTTTTAAAGCACTACCAATTATTATACATTATTAAAATATTTAACATATGTTTTGATCCATGAGGTTTCATAAATTCTATCAATAAAATAACAAACAAACAAACGAAAATGGGTTTGAAGTCTTTTCAAAATACAAATTACGATTTCTGCTTAAGAGAAGATATCGTATAACTTGAAGCTATAATCAGAGGCATTTTAAATGAATGGTAATTATTGTCATTTATAGAACTGTGCTGATATATTTTGTAATGATGGAGATATGTTATTTGTGAATTAGGTGCTTATAGCCAACAATGTAAACAGACATGAACTTTACGTATACTGTCATTAAGAATGAGTTACGTTTGAATTGTGTGCCCTAATTTTGATATATAGTTGTTAATTAGATGTCAGCATGATACTAAATAAATGTGGTCAGTTTTCTATAGATCATAAACACGTTAGTTAAATGCGAGCGTTTGTTATGGTGAGTTTATATATAAGCCATCTCAGACATACAATCTTAATTTTCAATTTTACAAATCCCATATTGGGTCACTCGATACTGCGCGAAACTTCGAATAAAATCACGAGTATTAGCTAAGGCCAAAATCATGGGTGGGGCCGCTCGAGTCCTATATTGTTGCAGATGAAAAAGAGAGGTATCACTTTCTGAAGTCTCTGAAACAAAAAGCGACTTTTCATGTCGGTATTCAGGAGCTGTATTAGACATGTTCTTTCCATGGGAACTCTTTCCCACTTTGGGAATAGGTACTAAAATTCCTACCAATAATTCGATCGGAATGTGTCCCCCCATTCTGGATTCGTTAAACATATCTATTAAGAAAGGAATGAAAATGTCACTAAACTCCTGGTAAAATGTATAAGGAATGGAGTCTATCCCAGCACTTTTCGTGTTCTTACCTTTTTAAAAGCAGTTTTGACTTCTGCGCAGGTGAAAGAACATCTAAATCAGCACTAAATTCCGGCGGGATGTGAGTCACTTCATAATTAAAAAGATCAGTTTGAATACTATACCGTTGGGGAGTGTGGAAAATCTGTCTGTAATGTCGATACAAAAAAGGACGCACTTTATCATAGCTATGTGTGGTTCCCTGTTCATCTTGAATGTGAACAATGTGATTCTTGTAATAACCGTTAATAGTATTCCTTTTGTTGTCTTAATAGACGAGCCTTTTCAATCTATTCGCCCTTACAAAAATATTTAATGTTCTTTTTACCTTGAGAATGCCACCAGTTACTCAGTGGCATGTTCGGCCTCTTTGCCTGATATATTTGATGCCATTCCTTCCGGAAACGTTCCTGAAAGTCAGGTGTTACACATAAACCATAAGTTCATATACCATAAGTTCGATTTCCTATAAATCTGAATCGAGGGAAGTTTAATGTGTAATATCACCGCATTATGATCGGTGAAAATTGTACCGAGTACTTCGATGTTAGTCACCCGCGCCACCATATTTCGGCTAATAAAAAGAACATCGAGCCGACTCCGCGAATGAGACGTCAAAAATGTTCAGCCCGGATTGTTCCGCTTTTTCAGTGACCAAATGTCCACTAAATCAAACGTATCTACTACCTTTTCCAAGCTAGGGGAAACAATATTATGTGGTTCGGATTCTCCCGCCTAGAGAGTGGCATTAAAATATCCACCAACTATCAAATTTTCTATTTTACCACGTAAAGTTACTGCTAAGTCATTTTCAAAAAATCATTTCTATTGTGTACAGAGACACTCGTGCTCAGCCCATAGACTGACACCAAGTGATAATTTAATAACTTCGCTATAGTAATTCTTTCATTGGGCGGACCCGATGTTTGTGTCAAATTTAAATAATTACGTGCCAAGATAGCTGTGCCTAAAGCCTGTTCAGATACATTCTGAAGTACATTGCAGTTGGGAAAATATACTTCATTTAAAACTCGGTTTTCTTGGACATAACGAACATGAATATTTCCTTAAAAAATCATTATACGCTTGTCGTTAGACCATGAATATTAGTCGTTATCCCATGAATATTGACTGTTTCAATTCGAAAGGTATGCATAGTGACAACAGTAACTAGTGCTCTGATACTAAAATTTGAGCAACCTAAAAATAATATACACTTTCTCAACAGAAACCCGCATTACAAAACTTCTCTAAACATGTAAATTTAAACTCGTTATCAAAGTCTATAAGAAAGTGAATAAATGCCAAATTCCAACCCAATCTTGGCATGATCAAAAGGAAAAAGAAAAAGACGGAAAGCGGTGGCCAATACAGAAAGTACTCAAGAATGCGTCCACACAAAACTCTTAACCTAAGTCGCCAAACCAAGGAGCATGTTTATTTAGCATCTCGTTTCTGTCTCACCAATCGTAATTGTTACTTTTTGTCAAGCATCAGTGTTTGTTTATCTACACCTTTAGAAATAGTTCTGGCTTTCCGTTTCAAGCTAGCACTGCCCTTGCCCACTTGTTTACTATTGTCGGCCTTTTCAGTGTCACTGAAGGTTGTTTCCTGGTCATCTGGTGGTCTCACTGTAGCTATTTCCACATGAGTCCCACATAGTAGTACCTCTGCCACGCCGTCCTCCATATGTACCCGCACCTGGGGTAAAAACTTCCCCAAAACATCATTTTCATGATTCACCTCAATATCATTGTCATGTTCGGCTTCAAAATCACTATTTATCACTAGCGCACTTACCTCGTCTGGAAACAAAACCTGCACCTCACCTCCAGGTACCATTTCCATATGACCCTCCATCTCATTGGGAATTGGATGCATCAGTCCAGTCCTCCATTATTTCTGCTACATCCATGCTGTCCATCACCTCACCTCTTTGCACTGCTTGCACTGCTTGCACTTCTTGCTCCACACTATTGTCTTGGGGTTCCACTACTGTCTCCTCGTTGGCCGAGATAAGAGATCGATCCGCCATTATAGGCACTTTCAGGGTTGTGAAGTGGGGTAGAGTCCGATATCTTCGCGGTCTCCCTCGGAAGCAAGTTCTAATTTAGACACTGCAGTATGCAACTTTTGTTCTATTCCAGACAGAGCCCCATAGAAATTTTGATTGTGCTCTGCTCCCTGGTTTGTGTCGGGTTTCAGGGATTTTGCCGGGGTGGAGCTATTAGCTCCTATCCATCCCCCTAGTCATCACTCCGTCTTTCCGAGTCTCTATGCTTTCTTCTAAACTCGGGAAAAGTATGTTGAACTCCATGGACGACCGAACATCCCTTTGCCCAGGTCCAGGGGCGTCGTGTTGTTCTACCCGGCCACTCTGTGGTTCCCGATCGTTGCGCGTCCTCCGATTCACCCCCTGTCGCTTACGCTGGGGACAATTTGCCAGTAAATGCCCAGGTTCCGTACAAAAGTTACAGGTAATTGGCTGAAATTGATATTTTACCGAGAGTCGAAATCCACTGACTTAAATCACATTAGTTTTTTTTTTGCAACCACATTTTCACAAATTGTCGGCCAGTACAAATATTATGAAGGTAAGCAAGAAAGTTCTGTCGCTTTTTCACGCACCTTCGAACATCGATATGTCAACTAAGACGTACCTGGAAGATCAAAAATATCCCCCATCAGCATCGACCACCTTCTGCCAACCTTCTGGAAGGGCATGGATTCCATCGCGGTAGAACTTGGTGGGCCGTAAAGCGAAGAAGGTATCAAGTTCATTTTGCACCTCTACTAGGGATTTGAACTGGCGTCCTCTAAGGTGATTGTCCAAGGAACAGGTGAAAATCGGACGGTGCAATGTCCGGGGAGTATGGCGGATGCAATATTGTTTCCCATACAAGGCGTAGAATGGTGTCCCGGGTCATCCTAGCCACGTGGGACTTAGTGTTGTCCTGTAACAGGAGGACCCCTTTGCGATTCAGAAGGGCTCCAGAGTTTTGAGTTTTTCTTGAACACGGCTCAACTGCTGACGGTACACAGTTGCATTGATACTCTGACCAGCTGGTAGCAGTTCCCGATGCGCGATGCCGCGAGCAGTCCACCAAACACACAGGAGGACCTTCTTCTGGTGCAGTGCTGGTTTCGGCTGTTTTGGAACTGGTTCATAGGATGCTAACCAATGATGACGGCGCCGTGGAGCTTCGTACAAGACCCACTTCTCATCACATGTCAACACCCTGTCCAGAAATGGCTTCTTCCTCAGACGAGACAGCAAGGAAACACAGGTGTCTGCTCGCGTTGCCTTCTGGCCCGGAGTCAAATCATGTGGGACCCATCGACCCAACTTATAGTGCTTCTCAAGTTGATGGAGGTGCTGCCGAATGGTTTCTCCACTCACACTGAATTATAGTCCCAGTTCCTCACATGTCTGGCCACTGGTCGCCTCAATTTCTGCCTGAAGATCTTCATTTGGTACCTGTGTTGGTCTTCCTGCACGTGGTGCGTCTTTGAGTATTTCGCCACCGTTCTTAAACTTGGTAAACCACCGCTGCACTGTACGCGTATTCACGACACCCTCACCAAAGCCATGGCATATCTTTCGCCCCGCTGCAGCTGCGTTTGACCCCAGTTTGAACTCGTACAGCATACACGCCCTTATGACGCTCTGTGGAGGGCCCATGTTCACTCTGTACTTCCGCACGTTCACGGTATAACTGAACTGAAACAACCAGGTGGTATGCTGGCTATACCCACACCAACATCTGACCTTCGCCTGATCTCCATTCGCATTCAACTCACGGTGTGAGGGACAATTGAACACAGACCTCCACAAAAAGCGACAAAACTTTCTTGGTTCCCTTTATATAATAAATGTGCTCATCGTTAAAATATTCGTCTTTAATGTCTTGTGTTGTTCCATACTTACTCAAAGCCTCCTTTAAGTCTTCCGCTGGTAATTCTAATGCTACAGGTAAAATCCGTACTAACGTTATGGGTTTCGCCGCTAGATCTACCATTAACCGATAACTGTGTATTTCGTCACGAAACTCCACTGTTCCACCACAGTTTTTTAAGATCGCAGTACATAGATTAACGGAAGTCAGCTTCAAGAAAAGAATACGGCCTAAAAATACGTTTCAATGGAACAAATTTCTTCGGGACGTAGCCAGAAAGTCTCATGTATAAACACATGCGACATAATACTCTAGGGCAATCTTTTCACTGGCTGGAAATGGATTCGCAAGTGTTAATGCATTCCAGTTTTATCGTAAAGGCTTGTCTCTAATGTTCTACCCTCACATACTTTCCCTTGTGACAGATGTCACCGAAAAACAAGTTCCCTCAGAACTGCCAGTATTAATTCGCTTGACAGAGCTGTCTAGATCAAAACAGTAAGTCATCATATGCCTAATTCAACACTTGTATCCATTGAACTTCGCAACCTGCTACCGCACCAGCCATATTTCTCCACTCACTTCTCCTACGATCATATTTATTTCTCTACTCAATCAACACCAAAACCAAACAGCAAAGAGGGGGATAAAAATATCACCAAACTAGAGAAACCCGCTGCTCAACTTGCCAACCATACGTCTTGAGCTGTTCTCTGACTCTTGCAGAAAACTTCTCCTCTCCCTCTCCTGTCTGCCTCTACATTGCAACAAATGACGAGCTCGCTTGAGTGCCGCGAGCAAACTCATATATGGATTCAACTGGAGGGTGCACTACTCTTTTACTGTATCTATTAACAGGCAGTCTAGATTAAGTTGCTACGTCATGTATACGCACGTTTCACCATCATGTAAGAAAAAATAATAAAGAATACAGGTACTTTCCTTCTTTGTTTGTTACGCGTATTTTTCTTTAACACTTTGATCATCGCTGCACTATTAAATTTGTATTTCTCAATAAGTGTAATATGTCGCCTTCAAAAAACGCATATAAAGCGAAATCTACGTCATAGTTAAACATACTTCACATTAACGTCTTATTAACGAAATTAAATGTTCGTTAAAATATAGTTTAAAATTCAATCTCTTTTCAACATGGAAATGAGAACATGAAAAATATTGTTAATTTCATTGTATTTGCTTTTAATTATAATGTTTAAGCAATTAAATTAGAAATACACATGTGAAACGAAATGTATACCATAGTATAAAGGAAGTTGTAAACACATCACACTAACGCCCTATCAACGAAGATCTGTATTCGTTGAAATATAGTTTAAAATTCAATCTGTTTTCAATGCACATTAGAATATAAAATAGTTTGTGTCATTCAATTAGTTGTTGATTTTTTCTGATAGGAAGATATATAATAGATATGTGGCACAACGTTCAAATACAAACAAGTTTGCGATAAAGAATTTAAAAGTGCACAATTTAGACATTGCAAACCATGGATAGGGTTAAATAATATTTCACTGTATGAGTTCTTGTGATACTGTTGAATATTGCGGCTAACTTTTCATGTTAAATAAACTTAAAAGAAGTACACAATTATACATACAATTTGTAAACAATGTATGAGTTCAAAAGTTAGGGACTGATGCACATTTAAAAAAAAGCGAAGAAAAAGTGCAGAAACATTTCCCTTTATTTGAAATTAGTTTCCTTCTATTTTTATACATTTATGTTTCTAATCTAACATAATGTTGAATGCGTACATTATCAACTCGATATTTTAAATTTTCTAACATTGATTTATCAACGAAACAAAAATCGTGAATTGACAGTAAGTTTAGTCATTGTCTGAGTTTTGTCGTTGTTCACAGACCACTTAAAATATTATCAGAGTATTTTAAGTACTCACTCGTCAGATACATAACGATTTAATTTCTCCAGATCCTTAATTTTACTGTAGCTGAGGGAATTTTTTCCTGATTAATAAGTCTGTGCCCTAATGGATGAGTACTTCACTGATGCCCTCTTAAGAGTTTTCAGGTAACTTTAAAACTGAAAACATTTTTTTTTAAAATTCCATTTTAGTTTCTATACGTACAACTGCTACTGTATATTCTAAAACACTGTAAAACTAAAAATAGCCAAATTGAGGACTGATGTCCTTTGGAAAATGTACTATTCAATTGGTAAATGGTCGAAGATCACGCAGAAAATAAAATGTACAACCTATTTAAATAGAGACTTTGTGTATTTTTTTATATTTTTTTATTTTTATTTTTTTGAATAAAGGATATGTGCGCTTCCGGATGAATTCAAAACAGACAATGAAATACGGTTTGAAAATTGAGGAGAATATGGGAGTTCCTGTAGTACAGTAGCAACTTTAGAACGTTAGCTAACAAACAAACATACTGATTGGGCAAAAAAAAGTTCTAAATTTCTTTCTTCCATTATGGTTAGAATGTTAAAATATGATCACATGCAAAATTTGCCAGTGTTCCTGAATATATTGCCCTATCGACATGCATTTAATTTACATTTCCTTAATTATTTTATTAAAAATGTTGTTTTTAGGCTATTGTATCAGTAGTCTATACTAATGTCATACAACATTAGCTGTCACAATCTTACATTTACGGCAAAACTGACTTCAGAAACGTGTTTCCCGTAAACTTCTACCTCTGAATGACATATTACACGACCCGCTTCCTATTTAAGAAAACCAATCGAGATTCAATATGAAGGATTTCAAGATGGCGGCCGTGAAGAACACACCCTCTAACAGGTAGTGCCTCCCACCCAGTACCCATTACTATGTATTTGCTTTCCATTTCTTTCAACATTCTACAAATATACAGGTATTTCTACACTTTTTCTTCACTCTCCAGAAACAAGAATCTGATTATTAAAGCATCGATATCTTCCAAAGTAATTGCGCTCGAGTTGCCAAAATTTGTATGTGCACATATTTTGACATTCTAACCACGATGAAAGAAATAAATTTATTTTTTTGTACCCCATCAGTATGTTTTCTTCTAAGTAGGTGAAACCTGGGACTGCAATAGAACGTGGAACACTTTACAACTAAAACTCTATTATTGACGTATGCAGGATAGTGGGCACACTCCCACTCTTTCGTATTCAGCTGCAATGTCCGTGAAGTTTTCAACAAGATTGTTATCTAACTAAGTTTTGTTTTCCATATGATCACTTACTTGTATTGAAACATGATGATGGGATCTGCTTCAAGATCAGACAGGTCCATAAGTTTTGCTTTCTCTTCGGCTTCTGGGGTCCATTTCATCATCAACCATCCAATATGGCAGAAGAAGAAACCTCTCCTGGCATTGTTAGGGTCGGCATCTGTGTCGGTGTATTTATGGTGTTGTCTATGATATGCCACCCACTTGTACACACTCATCTGAAAAGTTCATTAAATACTTATCAGTCAAACTTTTTGGATAGTAGAGTCACGGTTATAATTTGTGAATAGCGTCGAGTTATTGACAGTGAACATTGAGGAACACATCTTATTTTCTGTATTTAGAATTATAGACTTTTAAGATATAAGAGAGTTCTTCAGAGATAGTCACAACCCATAAAATGATTTTTACAATAACGTTTTGAAAGTGCATAGGTTTAAGAAACAACAATTTCGGCAGAGAAGAACTTTTGTTAATCAATTGGTTTCCATCACATTTGATCGATCTGCATCCAAGGATAAAATTTTGGTGAAAAACAGTACATCTAAAACCAGAAATTGAAAAGAATTGAGGTTTCCAGGTTTTTCCCCACGACTTTTTGATTCGGGGTTACTGTTGCTTCAAGGAAGGGAATGTTGACAAAAATCTCCGACAAACATATTCCAAGTATATACTAATAGCATTAGAAAGTATTTCTGAAGTTAACCCCTTACCCTTTCTACAATACAGAATGTCAACGTCTCCACATAGTCATCACTTCTCCCCAAGAGCTGCCAGTACCTGAGTGCTGGACGAATCTGTTAACATGAAACTCCAATAAACGAAGAAGACAAAAGGATGGAAGGTTAAAGATATTCTTTCGTGTGTTATGCGTGATTAAGAGTCTTGTTGAGTCAAGGTTTCGAGAGACAGACGCAATAGGTCTATGTAAAATTGAATTTAACACTAAAAAATGAAGTCGCTGAGCCCCGACTCAAACTCGGATCTTGCTGAAAAATCTCCGCCTCTTGTGTAGTGCCTGGGCCTTGTAAGCAACAATGAAGAGCAGAGAGAGAGAGGAGAGGAAAATTCTACATATACATAGAGAATTGGTCGTGTTGTGGTACTGTAATGTATACCTATCCGGCAACTGAATGATCTGGACTCGAGTCCCGGTTACGGTAGCTGTCAATTTTTCTCTGTTAATTTCAACATTTACCATATCCAATGTTATTTTTAAAGAAGGGTAATAGTATCTATTCTTTCGCACTGCGCGAATGCAGAAGATTCCTCAACGAGAAATACGCGCAGCTGTAAAGTGCCTCGGACTCGTAATCAGCAATGAGGAACTGGGGGAGTATGGAGGCAAGATGAACATTCTATATCAGTGGTGTAGTAGAAGTTATAGCGAAGCTTGGCTTAGCGCAACATTTTTTTGTTTACTGATTGTAATTCTTTAAATTATCTGAAAGAAAGAGGAAGTTCTCTTTATAATAGCGCTCGGACAATTATTCTTCTAGTTCTGTCTTCGCTCAAAAGATGTGTGTGGTCAGAGATTTGGTCTGGTCATCTTTGCAATGGGTTCCTTGAAAAGCCGTCAGGTGGCACTAAATATGCATGTGAAGATTTGCTGAGTGGTTCAGCCTATCTTTGAGCGAATCGAATATTTGGATGGTTGGATGGAGTGATATGCATGGGGCTAAATTCTTCTACAAACATTCGTATATTCCGACTGGATTTTCTGTGCTGTGGATTAGATCTAGAACACCCAGTGCGACGACTGATTGTGTGATTTAATTTTAAATTCGACTAAACTTTAATAATTCATCTTTTCGTCGTACGTGAGATTTAATTGCAAGGCGGAATTAAAACAGGATATAAAATTCTGAGGAAGAAAACTTCGTGGTTGTAAGGCGTGACTGTAAAAATGGAAAGCTAAAAGTTTCATTAAAAATTAAACTACTTCTGCATTAATTCAGGTGAGTCTTAAAGGTAATATTTATTTCTAAATTAATTTCATGAATCGCTCGTAATAAAGCAGCTTTAATAGTGAACGAACTTATGGTGTAAAATGTGCTTTGCAGTTAGCCCATTAAAACTAACGAACCATTATTTCTGATGGGGAGGATCGTAGAAATCCGAAGTCCGTTAAAGGCAGTGAGTAAAGTCGATAATATTAACTTATGCATTTGTTCCTAAATTGATTCTGTTGTAAAGTTAGTATTGAGCGAGTAAGTAGTTCTCGGATTTAATAAAAATGAATTAAATGTATTTAAATGCTTGTTTGTGATGAAGCACGTGTATTGATGCAGAGTTAATCAGTAAGCTATTCTCCTTGGTTTGCTTGATCTTAGTTAAATTAATACTTAATACAAAGCTAAATAATTACAAATTTGCCCAGTTTAAATAAAGAAAATAAATTGTGGACTTCGGGGAATCTTTGGATGCGGTGGAAAATCATGTCCTTTGGTGAGCTTCGCCTTAGGCACCTACTGGGTGAGGTATTGGATAAACTAAAGAGTAATTCTGTTTGCAAATACGGTAGTTATAATTAATGTGCTGCTTCTTAAGTTAAGTAGTTCGTTCTCTTGTTGCGAAAGTTGTACTTTAGTTGAGCCATGTAAAATTCGAGAATTGTTTGTGGACTTTGGGTTGCTTGCGTGAAAGTGTGATAAGGAGTAAAATTTAAATCAGCTAATTGAGTGAAAACTAATTACTAAAATAATACGTTCTGGCTAAAGTTTGATTTAAAACGGAAGAGTTTTGAGACTTTAACCGAGCATTTTAGATATCCTTTACAATAAATTGGGTTTAATTCAAGTTCCGTGTAATGGATTTATTTTTGACTGCGTGAAGTGTATCGCTCTGGAAGGTCAATAGGGAAACCTATTATTTTGATTGAAGGTGAGTTTGAGTGCATGATGCGGAGTGAATGAAGTTACCCTCCCCCAAATTATTTGAACAAAAGCTAAAGTCTGAAGTTCCACAAATGTATCTTTCTATTCAAATTTTGTGTCGCAAATAAGTTTCTTGAAGGAAATGTATAACTGTTGGTGCGCTCTTGCTTCTGTTGAATAGATTATTAGATTTAATTGAGTGAGAGCTGAGCAATCTCCACAGTAAAGCCAATAATTAATTTTGTAATAAAAGATTGTTGACAGTTGACTTATCTCGTTTGGTTTTCCGCAAATGAATCTCCTAACCCTTGTTGGTTATTACAATTAAATCAATGGAAAATTCAAGGGGGAGAAAAGATTCCCCTAGAGTCTCTTCGGAGGTTCAGATCTTGGAGGTTTATTACTGTTTGAGCCCTATTTTTGAGTTAAGCTTAGTCTAGGTTTCTTTGGATTATTTTTTTTATCGAGCCAATAATTTTCTAAAGAAGTCAGGTATCGTTTTAAATATTTGAGGAAATTCAGAAAAAAGTTTTAAAATACTAAATTGAGGATAAGTTATATGGAAGTTATCAGGTTCGACTGCTTACTATACTTAGGACAAAAAGCGACAGTACTCCCAACAAAGAGAACAGCAATTACAGAAAAAATAATCAAGACTTCTCTATATAAGACTTAGATTAGGAAAACTGTCCTATCCTGTGACAATTCTGCAAGCCAAACTCGGTCATATCCCAATCCAAACGACTTTGAAATCTCCGACATAGAAAGAGGCCTACTAACTCTTATATTATAATAATTCTCAAAAGCACGTTATGCTTTACTACACGCACTCAAGCCTAACAAGTACATAAAAAATTAAGAAGACACCAAGGAAAACCCAAAGTAAAAAATAAACACATTAATTATAAAGAAAATAAAAGCTAAAAATTTTCAACAGAACAGGTGCACAGCAAATAAAATTATAAGATGATCCAACGGATATATTATTCACAATCATATTGAACAGTAGCAAAACAGTTGAAGAAACCCAGTTAACAAAGGAATACCGTCTACAAAATCATATAGGCCACTAGAAATGTTTACCAAAATAGTGCACATGGAGGATTCATTTGCATTCATTTTTAAAACCTTGGAATCACACATTTTAGCTAGTATGTGCTGAAGCCGAATAATAGAAACCCAACTTTTCTAACCTTTTCTAAAATATATGAAGAAAAACGAATAAGCAGACCAAACGCATCTTCTACACATTTATGATCAAAATACTGATACATGAGCAAACACCATATACTTAAAAGCCTACTGACTTACTTTAGACGTGAACAAAAAATCAATAACAAACAAAGCACTAAGTGTGGATACTTATACAATAACAACAATGCCATTAATAATAATAAACATAAGAATACAGTCACTTTGGTGCTGTGGAGGCCAAAGACGTGTAGACACTAAGCAACGAGAAAAAAAAACATCAACTATAGGCCTCAAAGTTATGACTTCAACCAGCACAATTTTGAAACAAAAACCACTAACAAGAAATAAGCTAGAAACCGCAGGGAACAAAACTTACACAGTAATTGGCCCACTAGAAGGGATGAAAAATTGGTCCTTATGCACGCTAAGGGAGTGACACATGCCATAAAATTAAGAACCCAAACTGGAATACGAACTGTGATGGTTCTGGAAAGTCCGGGCTTCCTGTCTCATGCCAGACTAAGTTCCAAAATAAACAAGCCGGTATTTAATTGCAAAACTGAACTACTGACTCAATAATTTTAACAAATTCAATTTGATACTTACAATGTATGGTTCCTCTTGTATTAATAAGTAACGTTCTTAAGGCCCAATAACACACATATGTGTTTTCAACGTTGATTATAGGTTCATTTCTTTGAACTACCGTTATCGGTTGAAACAAATTAGCTTTATTTTAATTGCGTTGATAAGCCGTGCGTATTCAATATGTTATTTTCAACTATTATAGATTTTGTTTAATAGGTTTCTTAATAATGTTATATCAAAACATTATAATTAAAAAGTAATTGAATGACACATACTAATTTTTATGTTCTCATTTGCAGGTTGAAAGCAGATTGAATTTTAAACTATATTTCAACGAAGATAGAATTTCGTTAAAGAGCGTTAATGTGACATGTTTTCAACCTCCTTTTATACTATGCTATAAATTTCGTTTCACACGTTTATTTCTAATTTAATAGCATAATATTATAAGTAAAAGCAAATGCAATGAAATTAACTACATTTTCATATTCTCATTTATATATTGAAAACAGATTGAATTTTAAACTATATTTCAACAAACATTTAATTTGTTAATATGGTTTTAATAAGAAGTGTCTCCAATTATGGCTTAGATTTTGCTTTATATGCATTTTTTCTAAGGCGACATATTACACTTATTGAGAAATACAAATTTAATAGTACAGCGATGGTGAAAGTGTCAAAGAAGGAAAATGCACATAAGAGGAAAGAAGGAAAGTTTTCTTTATTTTTTCTTACATAAGAGTATAACGACACATACTAAGTGCATTCTAGACTGAATGTTAATGGATACAGTAAAAGAGGAAGAGTTCACTATTAGGACTTGTGAGGAGAGGACATCTCACATGATCGCTCCGTGCGCGAACTTAGTTAAACACTTCGTGTGTTTTTGTTTTTCGACGAGTGAAATGGTGGTGTGAATTACTATTGTATTAGTTCTTGGACATGAATAATACATGTTATAAAAGAGAAAACACTCTGAAAGTGGACATTAGTGTGCTAACAAAGAAACCTAACATCGTAGATGTGCAAGAGGCCATATTTGAACAACTTCAACTTGCGGAGCCTGATATGAGTAGAACAAGGACGTATAATTAAGTCTAGACTAGCTTAATATATGTAAAAGTTCAAATTCTATAAAAAGTGAAATTTTGGCGCGAACATTAAGGGATCAAGTGATACACATCCTCTGCATCCAAGAAATTTCGGCTGTAGATATTCATATAAATATTTATTCGTATGTTAAAAATTATAATGTAGCACAGCATGTTGGACTAGCCTATCTAATTCGAAATGACTTAACCTAGCAAGAAGTTTTGGAAACACCATATGGACGGTTGTACATTATTACAGTAGAGGGAATTTCAATCTTCAACACATATCTGAATAGTGAGAACAATTTCTTTAAAAAAAAAGAAAAAAAAAAGAAACACGAGGAAGATTTCTAGCAATTTCTAGCAAGATTTCTAGCAACACAAAGTTTCCTGGGAAAGGTGCATTTTTACAAATAAAATTGAACGTTTACATAAGAAAAAATATTTTTTATCTCCAAAACATGACATAGTCGTTTAGTTTACAATGCAACATTTTCATTACATTAGTACTTTCAAACGAATTTGGATTTAATAGCTTCAGCCATTCTGGAGATATCTGAGTTTTTTTTTAAACAATACTATAAAAATTACGATCCGGAAGTACCCCATCTTTAGAGTGTAAAATGTTTCCTTTTACCATCATCCCCATCAGTTACAAAATGATTTTTGTTTATGTTTTTATACATTACATAAAGATAATTTGAGCGAAGTATCGTTTTGTAACTAGTGGGAGCTGATGGCTAAACAACAAAAAGTTTCCTGGGAAGTGTGCATTTTTTTATAAGTAAAATTGAATGTTTACATAAGAAAATAGCTTTTTATCTCCAGAACATTTAAAGATATAGTATTTTGTTTTACACTGTAACATGCTCATTATATTGCTCCTTCCATACGAAATTTGGACTTGAGAACTCAAGCCATTCTGGAGATATCAGAATTTATTTTGAACGGCAGTATAAAAATTAGAATCCGGAAGTGGTCATTTTGGACGCGCTTTCCATATTAAGCGGAAGTGGTATGGACATAGGATTTGGATTATTGGATTACTATTTTTTTAATAGTAAACACCTCTCTATAGCAAACGAGGCCAAATACGATTGTCTTCTGTAAATGTTTCTGCTTAAAGTATTTTTCAGATGTAAGTAATTTTCTTATCAGGAAGACAAATGAAGACTACATTTCCAACCCCCTTCACTATAATTACTTAACATCATCAGTTACAATATTCTTACAAAGTGCCGAAATTAACTCCTGAGCTACTAAGGATGGCACTAGAGTTTCTAGTAAAGTGGGTTCTGAACCAGTCTGTACAATAAACCTCACGAACTTGAACATATGATTGGACTTTTCTTAAAGGTCCAGTATTTGTTTTATTATAGTCCAATATCTGTAGTCTTGTGGCCCAGTATATATAGTTATAATCTCAAAGAACATGTTTTTGTGGCATTTTACAGCAAATTCAAAATGCATGTCAATTGACGTTTTAATTTTTCACTTGCTACAAAAGATTCTACGTTCACTGCATAGTTGTCGCTTCAACGACCAATAATATCAATATGCTCCTATACTTGCGACGCCACGAACGTATACTTTACACAGCTACAATCTCGCGAATTATTCTTTGGAGATTATTAGGCTCATGTCCCATTTTCTCTTCACATTCCAGAATAAGGGACAGTCCCTGTATACATAAAATTGAATTTTGAATTTAGTTTTAAGGCCTTTTGAGGCAACTTTGGTTCAGGCCAGATGGATGATGATGGGAACAATGGGTGGAATAAAGAAAGTGGGAGGAAACGGGAGAATCCCGAGAAAACCACTCACACGGTGTTTCCACCACAAAGACAACATAGCATGAGCAGGGATCGATCTTACATATACATAGAAGTCGGGAGCTATAGTGCACATGTTTTAGTCGAATAGGCTTGTGTGTAGCGTTACACAAAATAATTACTTCCTTCCTTGTGTGCGTGGACATGGGTTCGAGTCCGTGGGGGACTATTGAACGGAGTAGTTCGGAACAGACTTTAGATAAATCTCTAGGTCACTTGGTTAGAGGCTCAGATGTTCGTTTTAGTCGTTCGTAGTAATTATTATTTATGATTTTTAGTTATAGTTTTGTCTTTATTATTATTTTTCATTATAAGAATATTTGCAAATAAATGCTACCACAATTCTTTTTATTTTGAATGTAAACGCCATTTGCAGTTGGTAGAGAACAAAAAAATAACGTAGAGACGTAGCTAGAAAAAGTAAGAAAATAATTGTGAAAGGTCTGGTGTTCGAACCCATACTCATGAGTAGAGACAGTGGAATTTCGTGAATAAAGGTGTTTAAATTCCGTGAGTAAAATATTAAAAACACGTGGGTACAAGGTAAAATTTCGTGAGTTTTCTTAAATAGTTAAAAATAAATAATTGTCTTCAATGACGATTTAAAGCGAGATATTAACCTTGACACTAATGCATGCTGCTAAAACCCTAAACAGAGTGCATTTCTTTCACATACTTTGCAAAAACCGGCCTCAAAATTTTAATAAACACATGTACAACTATGAAGGAATTAATTTTTTTAATCATTCAACTCAATTATCATAGGCATATGATGAACCCAGTTTTAAATTTGTAGTGTTCAGATGTGTTCGATTGCTGAGCAGCGCTGTATTTAAAACTTTACTTTGCTCTTCTTGATAGCGAGACTTACGGTGGCATGATATCTCATACGTTCGACTTGTTTTCACAGATATTTTCACCGCGAATATTGTCAAACGCACACAATGAATAGCCTTGTGATAATATAGTTCGGTAAACCATGTTCGCATAATTGCTTCCATTAATGGATGGTAAAGTGTAATACATTCTAACATTCTCTGTGCTTCAACAACCCGATGTTAGATTTTCGAGGATTCATTCTATTTTCTAACTGTATACGATTTCTTGAGTGTTTAATATTTTTGCGAATTCGCGAAATTCTACTGTCTACTCATAGGCATCAAAAGTATTATAACTAAGTGCCTGAAATCACTCGGACATCAGAGCTGGGCTAACAGTATCCAGTTTAGACAAGTCGTGTACCGCTCTCATTATAACAAGTTAATGCAGCTCTTTTTCTTTCTTTATTCCACAGAAGTTGAAAATGTGGAGATAATTTTGATAATAGACGACTTCAGTCACTAAGCCCTTTAAGAAAATGTACAAAAAATTTCCATGCATCAGTTCATGTGCTCTCGCAAGTAAACATTATTTCCTAACATTTGGGGATCTCGACATGGTATGTATGTTCTGAAAGTCGACAACCAAGACGGGTATAAACGTGGAATCCTAGCGGCAGACGGCAAAGGGTATAGAAGTTTTAAGGGTTTAAAGCAGGAGCCGGTCGCAACAGTAATCCACTATAACATCTGGTAGCTTTGTTACGTAACACACGTGCACAGTAAATACAACTTCGAAATCACTATTTACAAGGTCGGACCGTGGGTAAATGGTTAAGGTGTCAGCTCGTTGAGTGAAAAAAAAAAACAGGTACGAATTCCGGTGGGGGTAAGAAATTTTGTTCGTTTCTTTTCTTTCAAAACATATTTCTATGTGTTCATATTTATTTTTAGTAATTGCTTTGTTGCATTTTTCGTAGATTATTTTAGGTTAGTGATCAGGGTTAGGGTAGGTTAGATAAGGTCAGGTACGGTTATGTGTCAGTAATATATAGTCGATTCCGAAAATATTGACCGCATTGGTTCTTGAAGGATCGAGATAGTTTACCTGTCTCATATCTCCCTGGCCTATAAAACATATTTCATATTTTATCTGGTGAAAAGGAAAATAGGTTCATGTTCACTTACTTCTCCAGCTACTGTTTGCAAGGTCACCAAAAGTAGTCTGAGCGGCCATTTTGCTTTATAGGCTCGATGAGAAAACAGTCTGTGAGCTCCAGCCGTAACTGAAACTCCAACGGCCACGATAATCGAAACAGCTAAAATGAAAATCAAGCAGAGATATAGAAACATGTGTTAGATATCGTGTTAGAATAACACTTACGGTAGTACATATAGAAAACTCCATTAAAGTTAGGTAGCTTAGCCATTTAATCATGCAACATGTTATACCAACATGCCACTTTCAAGGAAGGTAGAGAAGTACACTGTAAAAATTGGAGACACAAAGTTCATCCAAAGAATGGAGGCAGCTCAGCTGCCTCCACTTTTTAGATTAACCTACATTCAGCTAGTTTTTGGTTGAACGTTTTACTCTCTGTAAAATTTCAAAATGCGCATATATGTCTTTTCCAACGTATTTCATTGAAGCAGAACAGTTTTTGAAAGTAGAAAAAAAGAAAATGTAATGCTCCTTTAAAATCTAAAATTGAAAAAAAAAGAAAAAAAGTTCAGGTGGCCGGGTTTCAATCCAGGGTCCACTAGTACACTGATCAAATGCTCTCGCCACTTTTTTTTACCGACTTTTTCTTTATTTCTCTTTAACATATACATGGTTAATTCATAAATTATGCTTCAACCTAAATACAACCTATCAAAAGAATCGTTAATCTTTAACATAACATTTTTAGATCATAATGATTTCTATTTACTAAGTACCAATCCAAACATAAAGGGATGAATAAATCCCATTTTCAATTAATATATGGCTCGAATATATTGAGCAAAATGTTCGCTACGGTATTATAAATCTATTTGTAAATACCGCAATATGATTTGATTAATATACAAGGGGACAGAATCGATATCCCGTTCCACCAACAACAAATACAGAG
>JAGDQP010024189.1:0-28240 GCA_022664845.1 Lepisma saccharinum | reverse complement strand
TGTGTGGACCCTCAAATGTACTTTCAGTTGTGATGGATGTCTGAACCCCTTTCCGCATTCATGGCAAAGTAAAGGTTTATTCCCTGTGTGAACGTGAAGATGCTTGTTCAGATGTTCGGTCGTTAAGAAGCCTTTGTTACAGTGTTCGCACAAGTACGGATTCAAGTGAGCTTTCATGTGTCGCTTCAGGTAAACTTCCATACGAAATTTTTTAGGGCAAATTTGACATACAAATAAGTCTTTGCTTATTTTTGTGCTCTTAACTGCTTTCGTCAACAGCACTTTCCCTTTGGCATTAGGACTGGATAATCTGCTTTCTTGCCTATAAAAGAAATATCAATTTAATTAGTTGTTAAAATGTAAAATTACCGAATATACAGTAAGTAATTTGTATAAAGAGAAACACAGCTTTCTGACAACGATGATTATATTTAAATAACACATAAAGAAATCAAAGCGTAACAGTTCCGAAAGTATACTACTATGCTCAGACTGCACTATACAATTCTAATACAGTTGTTAAGAAAGGTATAAAGTAATATACAATGTGTCCCGAAAATAATGGCGCATCAGTCAGGAGCTGTTTTTTCATATCAAAAGAAGAAAACTGTTCCATCGAAGAAATTTAAAGTTACGTTTAGTTTCGAAGCCTAGTTAGGAGGTCAACGTTACGACGACATCACCACAAACGATGTTATAGCCTGACAAACAGTGACGTAAGCTGTGTCGGCGTAGCAAATCACAATCGAAAACATACCCAATACACATATTCAAGTTATGTTTATAGTTGTCGAATGCAGTTTATGAGGGATTTCTATGCTTGTTATAATTCCTTGGCAATAAAATCTTTATATGGCGAAACCTGCCTATGTGGTACTCCCTCAATCACAAACACTATTTAGATATAACGGGGACTGTTTCAATTCTGATTTACCAAACCGACACCGCTTACGTTATTACGTGTCGAGATATGATGTGATTTCTGAAGATGCCAATGCAACTTCGAGGACCTATATCTCCGAAACTACGCATGTTTGGAAATATCCTCAAAGGAACATTTCCTTGTTTTGATGCGAGTAATCGCCTTTCGAAATTTGAGTTATTATTTCAGTAACATACTGTATAAGATCGGCTATCCTTAAGCCAAGAGCTCAGTACTCTTCCATTGATAGTTTTCCACGACTAAAGGCCGCTTTAGACGACAGCATTTATGCTACGATGAATCTTACGATTAGCAGTAGTGCCAGAGTGTGAAAGCAAGAATGCTACAATAGGGCAATATGCTGTGGTATAAATCCATAACTTTTTTCTTTTTACCCTGGCAAACTGCTTTCGCTAAGATTTATCGTACGAGAAATTTTGTCGTCTAAAGCGGCCTTTACATTTGACACAAATATGTATACTATAATGATATACTTATGGAAAAACTGCTCAAAACATTAACTAAAGCAGCGTTAGAATAAAATATAATTATATTAACTGTCTAGTCTTTGTAAAACTACACATTAGTATATAAAAGCAAATAAGCGAATAAAAATTGAATGTAGTATTCCGCACACATTGAGAGCAAATACTGTTAGTTTTAATTTCATCAACTCCATTTTCCAGAATTTAGCGACTTCTGATAGAAAGGCAGAGCTATTAAATTTCACATAATATTATTCAAAACAATATCAAAATAACCCCAGAGAAAGTATATTAAAATAAAATAAAATTTGTAATATCAATAAGGGAAATAGTTCTAAAGAGGACAATTTTCGGTCAATTTTCAAAATTTGTAATCGTTTATAATATTCAACACGCTACGTCCCACATAGCAGAGTACGTCCCTGGGACGTCCCGTTTAGATCCCATTACTGTCAGAATCGTCCTGCTCCCATAGCGATGTCCTAAGGACGTCCGTGGGATAACTCTGGGGGAAATACAAACAGTTCATCCCGTGTGGAGGTCCCCGGAAAGCCGTGCGGGATTACCTACCTGGAATTTCTATAAATTAAATCGACCTTACTATTATTATTATCTAATTAATTATAACTATACGAAGGATATGCTTTCGTATAGTTATACGAAGGATTAATTATAACTGGACGTCCCATGGATGTAAACGGGACTTAAACAGGACGTCCTACGGACGTCCCGATATCCTGCCAGGAGATCCGTCAGATATCCCTGGGACGTCATTTTGCTATGTGGGGTATATTGAGAATGCCAGGAACCAAAAAAGACGGCAATAATAAGTTTTTATTGCCCACGAAATATTTACAACTTCGTATTAAAACATGTTTGCCATGACTCTAGACTATATTTCGACGAAAAAAAAAACACAAATTTGTTTGAAACCAAAAAAGAAGGGAAAGAAAATGGCTTCAACAACGAAGTTTTCCTTTTGCTGCTTTAATTTAGAATGAAAAATCATGTTCTCTAGAGAGAACCGAAGTCACGACCGTGATTCGTAGTCTGAGACAGAAAATAGATCAAATAACTTACTTCTACGAACTATCATCATGTCAAAGATAACATGGCACTGACTGTTTCCATGTGAAACAGAATATTATATTTTGACAGCACATTTATTGTACTGGACTAAAAAGAGACATTTATGTTGGCGTAGTAAGTTCCTTTTACCACTTTGTTTTATAACAGTAAGTGCTATGTTGTTGATTTTAAAGTTCGGTTACTCATGCGATGCACAGGATTAACATTTTGTGTTTTGAACTCAGAATAGAAATAAGTCTGCGTTCATTATACAACACTCACTTGCTAGAATACGTTACAATGGAAGAGCATTGTTGAATACACTGCTTGATTACTTAGTTTAAGTATTGATCTCTTGATACATTAAAATCATCATTTTGTTCTTATAAATTAAGCTCGAGTACCGTTCATGGAAAATAATCAAGCAAATGGCGCAAGAGAAAATATTAACTGACAGAATGACATCGGCTAGGTAAAGTGGTGGAATAAAAATAATGTTTAGAGTACATAAGCTACATTAATTACAATGTTATCTGGATTTTTGGTTAAAGAGTATTATTCTGGGTATATCTTCACACCATTGATATTAGAAGTTACTTGATTCAATTTAAAATAGGACGGTAACGGAAGGGTATAGCAAGCACTCGATTACAGAATATTTAAAACACCAGATTAAAAACGAGCGTGGAGAAAAATTACTTTAGTGGATGAGAGCTGTACCTAAAGAAATGTACATATGCTTAACTTTATGGAAGAACTATAATTTCATTTTTATCTCCTAAAAACAAACCTATATATTTTACGTTCAGCTAGCACTATGAAACAATTTTATCTCTAACGAGAATACATTATTTACAAGTGACACAATTACTTTTGTAAATGAACGCAACGCAGCTATATTATATATATTTTCAAAACAGATTACAACACGGACTGTAAAAGCCGACCACGTTATTCGTGTAGTCTGGGGCGTCAGGACAACGACTTTAAGATTCTGGGTTCGAATCTCAATGAAAATTTTTCCGTGGCCAAAGGGTCCCAAACTCGCAGTTAAAGGTTAAGATTCAATGTGTGACAAATGAAATCATGTATTACTGCATTTTAACTAGTAAACAATACGCATCACCTTCAATAAATACAACGAACTAATACATTAAAAAAGTACGATTAACGATATCACAGTTTACCTGGAAATTACTCTTGGTGTTTTTGTTGGTGCAATGCTTGGGTTTCCAGAGTCACAGGTGTTCTTAAGGTCCGAAAATGGACTTCCCTTGACAGCAACAAACGTCTGCTGAGAAAAATCTCCAAATTCAACATTCACTGAATCACTAATGGAAGAATCTTTCTCGACTTGTTGGGTATCATCCTGAATTCCAGCCTCATCGTCACATTGCATTTCCTCCTGCGACTGAAATATAGCTTCGTTGCACTCAAATGGATTTTCTTCTTTAACGCATGTCCCCACAACTTCGGGATATTCAGCTGATTCATCTTCAAATAGTGTTTCTAATTTTATATCAGTTTTAATATCTATTTCTTCGATTTCCATTTTTTTCTTTGGCAGAACTTCGTTTAAATACTGATTTGGCTATCAATTTGTGATTAAACCAGCAGGAAATACCTGAGGAAAATGAAGACATTGAAAATACACTGAAAATAAAATCTAATTTACATTCTATAATATTAAGCGTTTTGCACCGAGACCATGGTCGGTCGCAGCGCTGATTGAGGCAATTTTCCAGGGGATTTCCTCAGTCATACCAAGGAAATGCCGGAAGGGTACGTACAACAAAATAGGTCCGGGCAACATATTCTTTCCCTCCTTATCCCAGCATGAGCTTAAGCAGCTAAAAGGCAATAAATTAAAATTAAACGTTTTGTAGTAAGTACTTAAACTAAAAATCACTATGTAGTGGGATGTTTGACAAAACGGGGAGGTGGTTAGAAAAAGAAGAAGAAACAAATGATGTACCTGCAGATACGTTCAGTGACAGTGATACTTCTATTGTGTTCATTGACCACAACTATGACACAGAACAATCAAATGAGAGTGCTAGCGAGAATCCTGTTTGTCTGCCAGCTTTACCAAAGCGCAGAAAGGCTCCAGAATAGGTGGGGAATGATAAACTCACAAAGTGGCACGACCAGGAACATAATCTAACAAAACATACAGTCAGAAGACATATAATGACGAAGCTACCTGGTGTGAAAGGGCATGCTAAAAACTGTACTAGAATTCTTGATTGCTGGAAATCGTTTTCCCCCGATGATGTACTGCAGAACATTGTGAACCAACGAAAAACTGCAAACAATGTCTGATTCATATTCCCGTGGACACAGAGACTACCTTTTTTGGAGTGCTATACGTTAGGGATAAAGAAGACTCAACATTTGAACACGAAAGAAATGTGGGCAACAGATGGAACGACTCCTGATTTCTTTGCAGCTGTCATGTCGGAGTGAAGATTTCACACACTTGTGCAAGCAATAAGATTTGATGACAAGAAATCAAGAATCGAAAGGAAGAAAGAAGACAATCTTGCTCCTATACGACACATTTTTTATGGATTCGTAAATCAATGCATGACCAATTACACAATCGGTGAATATGGAACAATAGATGAAATGATGAAGCCATTTAGAGGCCGCTGTAAATTCAGGCAATATCTGCCGAACAAACCAGCAAAATATGGAATCAAAATCTACACATTGCATATGGAAATTTATGCAGGAAGACAACCCGAGGGTCCCTATCAACCATCAAACGATGCAAGCAGTGTTGTAAATAGAATTATGAAACATATTGACAATACTGGTAGAAATGTAACAATTATCAGTTTTTTCTGTGCTGTTCTGCTTGCTAATGACTTATTTATCAATCATCGAACAACAATAGTGGGAACAATACGCAAAAACAAACCGGAACGCCCCTTGGAATTTCTGACCGTCAAGCAAAGGCCAGTTACCAGCAGTATGTTTGGTTTCGTATTACGTATTATATCAAAGAAAAATAAAAACGTATTACTCATCTCAACAATGCACAATGATGACGCCATTGATGATGAAACTGGAGACGCCAAGAAACCAGAAGTTATCACGTTTTACAAGGTGACAGGTGTTGTGGACAGATTGAAATCAGACTATTCGGTGTCAAGGATCTGCAACAGATGGCTGATGACTACCTTCAATGGGATACTCAATGTCGGAACAATCAATGCATAGATTATATTCAAGACAAATACTGGGGATGTGATTCAACGGTGATATTTCATAAAGGATCTAGCTAAAGACCTGGTCAAACCTCATCTGTTGAAACGTGCTTCACTCACAAATTTATCAATACCTGTACAACAGAAGATAAAAAAATGTAGCGGGAGTATATGTCCCAGGTAACAAAATGGCAGAGAATAGGGAATCAGCGAAACCAAGGTGTGCCTATTGCCCTACTAGACGAAATAGGTTCATTCGACACCTTTGTGATTCATGTGAACGTCCTATCTGCAAGGAACACACAGGATCAACAAAGTTTGTTTGCAACGAGTGCTTTCGTCACGATGCTGAAAGCGAGTAAGCTGCAGTGGTAAAAAAGAAATCGTTCTGACTTTCTATTATTATTCATGTTTTTGATATGTGCAATTCTTAGTTAATAAACATAGTAATCATAAAAGAAAATGTATCTTTTGAGTTGTGTAAAGTCATTTGGATGAAAAATAAACATATAGGTTAAAAACAAACTATGAACTATCTAAAAAGATAACGTGTTAGATAAAATCTATACGCGCGACTAACCACGTTACAACTGGTAGCGCGCGTTCCCGCTGGTTAATGTAGAAAATATCTCACATGTCCCAAGGTACATTGTGCCCAAAATACAGCAGCTTCCCCTACTATTTGTGGTAATAACACTAATTGTACTACTATTAATAATAACTAGTATTAATATTAATAGTACTAGTAATAATACTAATATTAGTAGTAGTACTAATACAAGTAATAGTAATAATACTAACGGTGCTACTACTACTAATACCAGTATAATACTACCATTATTAATAATGATTAAAAGTAGTTTGCAAAACTGATTCAGAGATGTTTCAAGAGGTGCTGGGGACGAGCCTGCTTCATTTAGAACTTTAGGATGAAAAAATATTAGGATAACTTCAGAAGCGTTTCCATTTGAATAATAATTTTGAAATTAGCAAGAAAATTAACACTACGAACATTGTCCCATCCATATAATCAAATTTCAATATCGTCTGGAAGAATATAAGGGTCTACTACATTATAAGATCACTTTACATTAACAAGATAAAACCATTTTAGTATGCTTATATTGTATATTATGTATAGGCTACGCAGTATATTCTGTCGGAAATACACGTATTTGCTTACTGCTTTATGTCACACTTACAGGTTATTTACAAACATATTTGCATCTCGACTGGTTCGTAGTGATTGTTCATGATAATTTATGCATATCCACATGATGCACAACGGTGCCCTTGTATATGATAACAGTATAATTTGTATAATATTTTTCTTTAATAAATTGTGTTATGAAAATATTTTTGACGCGAATTTTCTGAAAGTGATAAAGAAGTTCTTTTTTGGAATAACGCATACACATTTAGAATAAGTTCGTTTTACTTTATCTACACGATCCAGTGTTATCAGGGTGAAATACGTAGATATCCATGGGCCTATATATGTATCCGCCATAGGTGGGGATGTATGCCATTTTCTTTCACGCGCTAATTAACCCGCTTCGAGAGTGAAAAATGTAAAGATACATGACCGCACCTTACCTCCACGTCCTTAATGGTCACTAATTTAAGACGAAATTCGGCAAATTAAATTACAATAGGATATGAGGAATGTTTGCTATGCCATTAGTATTCCTCTGCCTGTCACCATATCCGAATGGATTGGAGTGCGTATTTTCCGAATTAATTTTCATGGGGTTATCATACTATATTCTGGATAGTTACATGTCGGTTTGAGTGTATGGAAGTAACAGTGGCAATTATTTTTTAAGAACGACTGGTGTTGACCGCATAATATTGGTCAATAGGGTGGTGGTTTTTGGTGTACCTATATAAAGTAAAACGTAACCCTTAGAATTGCATCTCACAAGTGTAAGATAAATGACGCATGTGAAATACTGTACATCTTTGTACAGATGTTTAGTAATTATATAGCTTACAAAAAGGGTTCATTTATAACCACATTTACAGCTGAATGGAAGAAAATTTCAACGGTTTCTTTACTGGGGTGAAAAATGTTTGGCACTCCTTATCCATTTTAAAAATAAAACCCCACTAACTGGGTTTAAACTAGTTTTTAAAAAAATAAAAACCCCGGGTTTTCACCCACCACGAAACGGACGCGAAAAAACCCCTAACTTTTAAAGTTTCCTTGTGCAAAAGCATAAAGTGTTATTATCTGTACATAGGCCTACGTGTAATAATTTTTATCTCAAAAGAGTTGTAAAACGCCGTTTTCCCCCTTGTACCTAGTAACCAACACAGTTTCGGACCACCTTAATGCATTTATGAAGAGTAACTCACAGTATTAGAACACAATAAATAATAATAATGTTACCGCTAAAAATACTACCATAATTTCGCAACGTATCCTCACCGTACTAATGGTTGACCAAATAAGGAAAATTTCAAATGTAAACAAGAACTGGCGTTTATGTCATAACAGAAAAACAGGTGGTTTTTACCAAACAAAGCCTGAGACAATGCAAAATAAGTCAAAGAAAAAGAAGCTCGCATTTGTTTCATTTGACAAGACAAGAAACAAATATATTGCTGCAAGTATAGTTGCACCAGTATTTGACCAACTGTATAGCCAATTGTTAACTGCGATGGTTTAAGTGTAAATTATTCCTTCTATTTAGATCATTACTTGAACAAAGAAAAAAAAAATACTGTACGTTCTCGTAGATATGTACGAATATATGGCATATCTTCTTACTGTGAGCTTTGCTCTGTTGCAGAACCCGGTTTTCACAGTTTACGTGATTTTTGTGGCGACGTTGCATTTTCTGATTACACAGCGTTTGAAGACTACACTATTAACACTTCTGGGAGCATAAAACGTGCTGTATCCAATAGGAACTATTATTGCCGTATGGCAACCACTGGCGACTGGTCCATTACTGGAACGGTCACTTTACTCTGTTAAGTAAATATCGAAATGATAAAACAACTACATACCTAATCTCAAAATCTATTTAGGCTGGAAGTGGACGATCGAGACTGAGTGTCTTTGGTTTCCTTCTCTTCACATATTCATTAAATTTTTGGGTGTTTGTATTACTTCGATTAGTTCTTATTCTCTTGCAGATATCACTGGTTGTGAGAGTAGAGACGGTATTTGACGAAAAAAAAAAATGTTCAATTTGTATGATTTTGCAGCTCCTAGCTAACAGCATGTAGCTCCAGATTAGTTTTGCGGATAAGGATCTTGGAAAAATAGTTTTCAATAACGCGATGAAAACTTCTGCCTGTTGCTAATTTAAACTCATTCCCTCGAAGGTAAGGAAATACTTAGTTTACAAAATTGATTAACGGGATTGTAATTTTGTACATGGTTATATCCTTTCTTTGAAGTAAATAACGAGAAAGTAAGCACATACGCACACGATTACAGTTTCAGCTTTGTCCGTTATGTACAAAAGACAAACTGATTTTGTATGAGTCTTGTGCCAAAAAATTGATAAAAATACAAGCGAGAGAGGACACATATTACACAATCGTGCTTTGCAATAGCGCTTTGTAAGTAAAGTTTGTTACTGAGTGTGGTGTGATGTATGGTCAATAATAATAATAACACTGTGCCTGGCATGCAAGCTGAATAATTTTGTCTAATTATTCCTTTTGAATCAATGCGTGTAAATTATGTAACAAATATAGTTAAAAATATGTAGTCTACGCGATCTGTTTTGTACAAAGGTTCAAGTAATTACTGCTGCACTTTTATACATTATATAGATATATTATAGGGTAGGAATCCATCATGCAATAAAAGCCTGATGCATAACGTAGAGGGTCACTTTCTTAGTAATTGATAAAGTTTGGAACTTCTGTCATATAGCGTTGAATATGCTTCGAATATTGTGTTGAGTAGAATGAATAATATGATGCAAATCAAGGGCTGGTGTGGGTCAAAGGGTCACATCACCACATTGCGCATACTACACAGCGGAATTGGGCTAAACAACAATACTTCAACTATAGAGTATTCAATGCCAACGACTATTAAACAAAGATACAGAATAGAATTATTATCCAGAATTCTGTATACAGAAGATAGAGAATTATCATCCTCTTGAATGAAAATTTTAATGGAACTTTGTTAGTTTCGGTTATCCCATATGACCATGTTGACAAACGAGCAATAATCAACCCATTAAGAATATTCATCTTGATCATGGCGCATTAGGGTGCGAAATTTTATGAATGCTTATTAATATAGATAAATGTCTTCAACACATTACGAACAAAATCATGTACTAGGAAGTATCCGTTCTCTCTCTTTCAGCGTCAGCGATCTTGTTAGTTTTTCATTAAACTTTGTAACTTTAAAGTAAATTTAGGATCGTGTTCCCTGTCGCTGATGTTGGACTTTATCCTTGAACAGTTATTACAAAAGAATTGAAATTTATCGAGGTAAATCTGAAATGAAAGTGCCTGTCTTTCCATTCTTCAGCGATTAATTTCAGTGAAAAACAGCATTTTTCTTTGCTGGATTCAGTAAGGGGAATTAAAGCAGCTGAACTTCGTTTTTCATGGAAGTATTTTTTATAAAATTGTCAGCATGGGACAAGTAATGTAACATTTCCGAAGTAATTGAGCGGCAGACACCCCCCAGCAAAACCTTTTTTTGGCAATTTTTTGTGCTAAATTAAAAAAAAAACTTTTTTTTTTGCAAATTTGCACGGCTATCATTGTTTGATCATTAATAAGTAGTAAAAATATTAGTTTTCGGTACAAATATACATTTAGAATTACAAAATTTGCATTGAAACTCGCAGAAACAAAACGGAGTCCCATGAATGTATATTCTATCGATTCTAGCTTGCAGCCAAGCCAGTGCCATAATTATATTGCATTAAGATGAAACAATGCAGCGGAAACAGTGGCGGCGATAAGGCTCCCGCGATAAGGTGTGCGAGGGCACCCCCAACCAACTTATAAATTATAATTATCCGATGAAAACAATAGGCCCCGGCCGAGTGTTCAAGATCAGTAAAATAACTTAATAACACTGACCAGTATTTATTTTAGGGGCTCCGTCTGTTGAACGGGCCCCCAAAACCAATGTGACACCAAATAATACATCGTCTTTACCAACAAATAAAATTATAATTGGGTCCAAACCGTATTTAAAAAAAAACAACAACAAACTTACGAACGATAGTATACAACACAGGGAATAAATATTTACAAACAGTGTTCCGTATTAGAATTACTTTGTTTGGGGGGACCGCCTAGAAATCGTTAAATTACCTCTTAATGATTGATAACTTCTTAATCAATGACACAAAATAAAATAAGTTTCAAGTTCAATGAAACTAACGGTTCAAAATACGGTAACTAAAATGTTATAAGAGAGAACGAACTGTGATAGAAATCAAATGCTGCACGTTGAAAGTCAATGTATTCTTACAAGAGAACCTTACGAACCAAATTCCGGGGATTTTCGCCGGACTGGTTCCAAAAGAGAGGGGACAGGGTAGGAAGTCAGAATGTGAGATTATTTTGTTCGGAGCAGAAGTGTGAGAGGCAGGAGAACGGGTTAAGGGTGAACTGATACTTCGGTCCAGTAAAACTGTACCCGTTTTCTTTTGTCAGTTTCTCATAAACGAAAGCATCGCATGAAGTGTAACTTACCATGATTATAAGTAATGCTGTTCTACACAGGGGCTGTTCATCTGAACTTCGGAGTGCGCTCGTGTCCCTTCGGAAACCACGCCTCCTTTACGGCACATAGGACATTTCTTAAGAGGTGGTGAGAAATAATTTATTGTGGCCTTTTGGATAGGAATTTTTTGATAAACCAAAAAACTGTTATAATCTACGCTATATTTCCTATAATATGAGACAGATTTGGTTTCAATAGCTACAGTACTTTTAGAGCTACGGCCTGTTATTTGAGTTGGATAGTGAATTTTTTATTCTTAAATAATTTACTATGGCTGTTTGGATGGGATCTTTTTATATATAATATGGAATAAGGGTATATAAATTCAGTAAGCCTTGCCACGTATATCTGTATAAGGATAAATTGCGGTATAAAAGATACATTTTTGCTTGTAATGAAATTTCCATTCCTTTCAAAATTCCTAGTGCGGTATGTTTTCCTTGTACGGACAAGATTATTTTGATTACAGTAAACCTACCAGACATCTCTATGAAATGATAATGCTTTAGAAATGACCTTTCAGTAGTTACTTCAGATTTTCTTTTTACTCAAAGCGATGTGAGTAAAAAAAAAAATACTTTTTAAGACATACTTTTTTAAAAGCAATATGTATTAAAAAGTAGAAAATATTTTTTATGCATAACTAAAAAGAAAAGCATGCCATGCGCTCTCATATACAGTCACTTTATAAGTTCTTGTATTGGCGCGCCCCATGTTATTCTTTTTAGTCATTCATAAACAAAATTATTTTTCACTTTTTAGTACGAATTGTATAAGAAAAGTATGTTTCTATTTTTTAGTTATTTCTGTGTTCGTATAGTTTTTCTCAAGCTAATGTTTCCTGTCCCAAATCCTAAAGCGTTCTGCAACCAGTCAAACGACAGATCGTTGAAGGTTAATATTTATTTTAGGCTAAAGAAGTCCATATTAAAAAGACATATTATAATATGGTTTTAAAATATAAAACTATATGAATGTAACAATATAATATTGTATTGTCGCCCGACTTACGTCGCTGTGCAAATTTCATCATTGTGTGACGTCGGGAAATAAGTTAAATTAACGTTGCAAGATTTGAGGACACCACTAACCATTGTGAACTAAAGAAAAAATAATGTAAAAATCGTGTATTTTTACATTTCCATGTTTTCATTCTTGATTCACTGTGTACATGTTATACTAGCAGAGAAATTAGCGAGACCTTGTTGTCAGTATCATAAACAAAAGAAAGCATTGGTATAAACCACGAAAAATTCGGGAAATGGGATGAAAAAATAAATTTAAGAAAATCACTTTTCCTTGCTTTTATTAAAACCTTAAGTCCTGAAAGGGCCTTCAGACGATAAGAAAGGTCAATTCCTTATAAACCTTCGCCCATATACATCATTAAAAAAAAAATCTTTACCAGTCAAGGAAAAAATTTAGAACTTTCGTGGTCCATCAAAACAGTAGGTGGTGTTTATCAGTTCGCGCAGTGCCCCTGTATTATTCTAATAGATCAGCTAATAAAACCTTCTAATTGACATAAGCTTAAGAAAAAAAATCAGTATGAACTTCAAGAACATAACAAATAGCTCAAAAGAAAGAAGAAATAGAATAAAATTAACATTTTGAGGAATATATTCGCTCTTTTCCGGTCTAACCACCCTTCTGATTATTAAAAAACCCTTGACCATTATTTTAAAATGTTAAGAGAAACTGAAGAAATTGACAGCAAAAATGTTGATCTTGGGTGGGGAAGTGGTCATTTTTGTATAAAAAAATTCACATCCAAAATATTTTTTTAAAATTATTTTTATTATAAACTGATGAAAAATTGACGATTCAAACCAAATAACAGGCTGCAGCTCTGAAACTACTGCAGCTATTGAAGGAAAATATTTATTATTTTATAGCCCATATATTACAAATTATAACAGTTTTTTTTGTATCAAAAAAATTTCCATTTAAAAGATCTTTATAAAATCATTTTTATTATAAACTGGTGAAAACTTGACGATTCGAATCATATAACAGGCTGCAGCTCGGAAACTACTATAGTTATTGAAGCAAAATATGTTTTATTTTATAACCTATATATTGCAGATTGTAAGAGTTTTTATTGTATCAAAAAATTCGCACTCAAACGGCAATAATAAATTATTTTTCCTCCCCCTGTTGAAAGGTTCCCTATGTGCTATCCGCCCGTGACGTCACTGTAGCAAAAACCGTTAGAACATGATTCTGAACTTCGGAAGCGCCTGATGAACATACCTTCTCACTTATTCTGTTGTACGTATCTTGGTTCTACACTAGAAGCGACTAGTGTGAAACACCGTCAGTGTTTCCAGCTGTAGACATTCGCAGTGTTGCCAGAATATTAAAAGCCCAGAAATATCGGTGAAGGCAGGGACTATAACGATGAAGTCAACGTCATTTACTGACAAAGTATAGTTGATTCTAGTGCTGTGTACTACTTCGCCAATACTATTTTGATTTCAGTGGTAATAAGCGAAATCACCAGGAATCCTGAAATAGTCATCAGGAAATTCGAGTTAAGTGCAATTTATATGCAGACTGTCAATGAGTAGATGATTCAGACAAAACGTGTTGTTACAATGAGCACATCTCATAAATGAAAAAGCACTGCATTGGATGTAACAGATGCCCAAGACCTTCTCTTTCCTCCAACTGTGCTTGTCCAGTACTGGAATGTACTTTCTTTGTATTCTTCTGACAGTTCGCTGACTCCTTTCTTCTTTCTTTCCGCTGACGGAACATACGATGAGCTATTGCCTTGAGATGACGGTGTTTCTTCTTCATCCGACACTTCCGGCACATGTTGCGTTGATATGGCTTGCGATGTCATGTCGATATCCTCATCACCATATTCACGATCAGTTGAGTCAACATCCAGGTCTGAAGCGTCCTCATATGTCAGAGATACATGCCGCTCAACGATCACTCGTTCATCCAATAACTTTGCACATATCTGGTCGAACATTTCCCGATCTGCCAAATTTCTGAGCCAGGAGGCGAATGACCAGTTTTGATTCATCCTGAAACGACAAATAAAAGAAAACATTAGAATCTCTATAAAAATGAACAACAGGTTTATCAGCACTGCACAAGAATAGTAATATTTCATCCCATAAATATATTTTTATAGACATAGAAAAGGAACGGTGAAAGCAAGAAGGTAGGAAAGAACTTCGTTTTAACGTACGTGTCCACTGAAAAAGAGAAGTGAGGAGAGCGAGTGCCTATAACAATGGACTCAACAACATTTGATGACCAATTATCATATATTTTCAACTAATATCTTGATTTCATTTGTAATTCCCATAATTGCTGTTTTGTGTTATTTTGCTTTCTTTTTGTTCTTATTACAGCAGTATTGGCGAAGTAGTACACAGCACTAGAATAAACTATACTTTGTCAGTAAATGACGTTGACTTCATCATTATAGTCCCTGCCTTCACCGATATTTTCAGGCTTTTAATATTCTGGCAACACTGACGGTGCTTCACACTAGTCGCTTCTAGTGTAGAACTGCATTACCTATAATCATGGTAAGTTACACTTCATTCTCTGCTTTCGTTTATGAGAAACTGGCAAAAGAAAACGGGTTCAGTTTTACTGGACCGAAGCACCAGTTCATCCTCAACCCGTTCTGCCTCTCACACTCCTGCCCCGAAAAAAATAATCTCACATTGTGACTTCCTACCCTGTCCCGTCTCTTTTGGAACCAGTCCGGCGAAAATCCCCGGAACTTGGTTCGTAAGGTTTCCTTGTAAGATGATTAATCAAAGCCTGATCATTTCCTATTCCGATGGCAATTCCTCGTCTCACTAGTTAAGTGTCCTCTGCTTACTAACAATTTAATCTAACGATTGCCTCTTATCTGTTAGACATGATTACAAAATTGTTATGATATGTCTAACCGAAATCATTCTGCATAATGCAAAGATCGCAGAAAGAGAGGAGACATAAATAATTATAGAGATCATTTGGAATATTTTGGGTTTATTCGTTTGCTCTGCCTTGAAAGCAAAGTGCTTGAGAACATTGACAAAGTTTCAAAAGCTTTGGAAACGATACAGCTGAATAAAACGTTTGGTATTTGAGCCGCGCATCTGATAGTTTGAAAGATTTAAGAGGAGACTAGTCTGGGTTTCTGACTGATGGAAAAAGTTAGCACAGTCGCGGACAATCCCTTTGAAATGAAAATCAAACGAAAGAGGTCTATCAAACGCTTTTTTGATGTAGTTGCAGTTGACCACAGGAGTGAAGATCCAATAATGGCATTTGAAATAATATTTAACGCCACCCTAGACATTGTGATAAACCAGCTGGAACTGAGATTCCAAAGCTTGAGTTGCATTGTAGAAAGGTTTCATTTTATGTCTATTCAAAACCTGGTAAACTTAACACACGAAGAAGTGGCACAGAAATGTACGACTCTCGTAAGACCAGAAGACCTCTCAAAATCATTGCCTGACCAAGTAATATCTTTTAGAACATTGCTAGGGGAAGAAATAAGTGAAAAGGAATGCGTCAGGAAGTAATGAATTTACTTGTTGAGGACATTTTTTGCCTTATCATTTCACTACTGCTCTACAAATTTACTTAACCCTTTCAGTCACAACAGCAATGAGAAGCTTTTCTAAACTGTGTTTGATAAAGTCATATCTAACAAGTACCATGATGCAAATTGCGTTTAAGTAACCTGGCAATTTTGAGCGCTGAACACGAAGAAACTCTAATGGTTGATGTCAGTGGTAGTTTCTTACGTTAAAAAAATATTAGAAGAACAGTAAACAAACTATGGACCTATATCTAAATCTGTAAATATGTAATTGGCAACACTCTAAATAAAATGACGTAGAGTACTATAAAACTTTGACTATTATTGTAAACTAAACTGCGTGCAGAAACGAAGAGTGTGTTCGTGTTGAAATCTGAACTGTGCTAAAATGTACTGAAAGAAACTTACAAAAAAAATAAAATAAAATGCAGCTGACACATTATTTAAATTTTGGTAAGTTTCTAAGTTATGTTTTTTATTTTGTATTTTATTGTTACTCAGACGCGACTCTAATATGTTATTTTATTGCGTTATCCTTTTTTTTTTCGTCGAACACTAAACGAGTTGCTCCTTCCCAGTTACCATGTCAGTCAAGTGCGTCGTTCCGTTACGTTACTAGTAAAGTATTTATATATGTTAAAGGCATAGTGTTTAAAAATACATCTTGTAGGCCATATATCATATATCATGTAATTTTAAGCATTTTATCAAATGGTCGCTTATTTTTTCCGCGCGGGGGTGGTGTCACAGTTGCCTACCGCCGCCACCAAGCGGAAAGCATGTTATGTTTCTTGCTCCATCTGAACAACTTTGCTAAACGTAAAATTTAAAATATATATTTTCGAAAGGCCAAGTATAAGCGTTGCTTATATATGTAATTACTTTCTTATAAACATAATAAAATAGTTCGAACTCTGAACAGTTTCAGGGCGAAACAGGGGTAATATGTGAAAGCTACTAATAAATTATTTTTCAGTTATTTATATTCGAGAAAAATCAGTTTCATATTTAAATACAATGCTTTATAAATAATTTTGCAGCTCTTTTGTATGGAGAAAACAAAAATTTAACCTTAAACAAAATAACAACAACAAAAAAAAACGGTGTTATAGAAGCACCAGTCGTGGTTAAGCAACTTATTTTATTCTACTGTGAATATGCTATTCAAAATCAGAATGTATTACTATGACTAAGTCTGAAGACATATATACATTGCTAATTACATAATTGATAACTGTTCGAAATATTTAATTTAGAGGATTTTGATCAAGGAATATAGGCCTAACTCGTGTACGAAATTACATTTTATGAGGTGTATTCTGCCATTCTGTTTATTGCCTCTATATTCCAGAAAATAAAATTCATTCGTATCTCTTTACTAGTGTGAAATAAATTACTATCACTTCCTTATTGTGTAATGACATGCCAACCGGATCTTTGTTATATACTCACCTATATTTATACTAACTACTTCATATGGTCAACTCAGAATCTAGAGCAAAGAGGCAAAAGGATAGAGGTGAGCCCCACAAATTTTTAAGAATTTCTGAATCGTTGAGAAGTTGCAAGAGCCTTGAAATACATTACATTCACCAAATGATTAACTACAGTTGGTGAAAACCACGAAATATCTAGTAAGTAAGGAATATTCGCGAAGATATAGCAAAAAAAAGAAAAGTCGTCAATAAAACCAGTTTATAGTATATTACTAGGCCACGGCCGGAATGTCGTATACACAGGAGATACATTAATTACCCCATCATAACGCACAAAAATTAATGGAATGTGAGCTAGATGCTGTGTTCCACAATATCAACACTAAAACTAGCTGTTTCACAGAATGTTCTGTGAAGACAAGCAATGCGATTGACTCAAATAGGAAGTCTTCCTTTAATGTAACGAAAACTGGGGCTGTTTGATAGAAGGGTAAGTTGACACCGTGCTAATGATCCCAAAAGGCAAAAAATTGTACGCCGAAAAAATAAGAAGAACAGCTTTCGTTTAAGTTTTAACGCTACTTTGAAACAACAAAAAACAAAAACAATCATGGGTTCCCTGACATTAATTATCAATGAAATAGTTAAATATTAATCCTTGTTCAACAATATAAAAAAATAGCTTTATTGGGACTGCCTCTGACAAAGTTTTGTAGCATTATTTACGTTTCGTCGGTCCTAAAGGCCGTAAGGGGACGAAACTTTTCTTTCGTATACATGGGTTTTATTTACATATATTGAATTAGTAATGTAAGTAGAAATTTTGTTGTGCATTTTTAACGTAATATGTTTAATTCCACTAAAGCTAAACAAGAAATGCATAAGGTGTGCTAAGAAGTGAAAATTCGTGATGAAAAAAAAAAAAGAAAACAAAAAGGATTTCGCCAATAAAACCAGTTTTTTTTTTGCCTCGTGGGGAAGGAACAATTTTTTCGTGGTTTCTTCCCAAAATTTTCCGTTTTTTTTTTTTTGCCAGCGTGTATGTCACTACATAGTGCTAATAAAATTCACATTCAGCATTTGTCATTTGATATCCATGAAACAGGTACCTTTTTCATAGATGTCCTGTTACCCAGTAGTAGTGCCGAAGCCTGGAACGGGGTTAAAAATACTGATTTCAACGAGTTAAGGCACGGACACTGTTCTGGTTCAACTTGGAACGGAGGAAAATCATTGATGATGATACGTGTGTGGTATATATATATATGGGGATACATTCCAGCTCAGAAGAGTATATATAGGCTGTGGCGAGATGCATGAGTCACTATACTTTTGGAAATCGATTAGTGAAAGTGATAGGAAGTGAAATAAATTTCAGTGAAAAATTTTAAAATTAATAAATGTGCAACGATTTATTCATTCCGCATCAATGTGCGGTCATAAGATAAGATAAGATAAAATGAATTTTATGGGCGGTAACAGCACTATGGCTTACGCCCGTCCCGATGTGCGGTCATATCAGCTGGTTTTCAATATAAATAATAGTTGATTTTACATTCTTTGAAACATATATGAAATTATGAACAATCTTCCAAGAAAACATTTTTAAATAATTAAAGTTACAAAAGCTGATTTGTAAGTTAACTTTTGACCTACCAATTTACTCTTGTAATTGCTAAACTTTACGAGATATTAAACAATGTTTCATCGGAAAGTTTCTCAGAATTTTATGATTGTTTCAAAGTAAGCAAATTAAACATTGTTTTTATTTAAAATTTTGAAGATGTCCCCTCCCGTAGCAATATTCCTGTTAGCCTCTGTTTTGGAAAATTTCACAGTTTGATTCCATATATCCAATTTAGTAATTCACTGTAGTTTCGAACATTTATTCACTGTTACGTTTGAGTTACAGCATCCGGTAAATCCCCAAAACTCTACACCATGTTAATTTTTACTATCAATTTGATCTTGTAGTTGCCAAATTGTATGAGCCATGGAAAAGCGTTTCCTTTAAAAGTTGTTTAATACTTAGCGCTTGTTTCAACGGGAGCAAAATGCATCCCTGTTTCCGTTCAAAATTTTTAAGTTGATCTCTGTAGAGCTATTTGAGACGCTCGTGCTTTCAGAAGCATCACCATGTGATTCCGCACATGCTCCTTGGTTTGAACATGTTTTTGTTTCAAAGATTTCTGATAAAAAGGAGACGCCTTAAATTGTGACACGTACAGGTGATTTTGTTTCTCTCTCCATTGCACATTCGTGATGGAAAATACACTTTAGACGTTAGCATTAGGGTCAGGAGCACTAAGGATGAATTGAGTCACAAAAAAGAGACAAACCGGCGCTCCGAAAGCATTTATCGGGACAGTTAATTCTTTCATTGAAAACCGCGACTGTCCCGGAAAACCGGGACGTCTGGCAACCCTATGTCAGTTCCCTTTCCACCACATAGTTGTGTTCTTGCTAAGCGGCACTGGGTAGGTCGAACGTGGGCACGAATCCTACTCCGGCTGGCCATCCTGACAGATTTTCCCTGACGATTCTCAGGTCTAGCAGGTGAATGCTGGGATGGTAACGTAAATGGGTAAGCTATGATCTGAGGTATAAATGAAATAGAATAAAATTTAATAGCCCCCGTCATAGTGCCTGGGGTCAATTTGAAAATTTCAAATAACCCTTAGAAGAAGTAATGTTTTCGGATTCTAGGGAAAGAAAGGATTACTTGTCATCCGAATATTATACGTCATCCGGATGTGTAGTTATCAGATATCCGAATAACAGTAATCATGAAAGAAAAGTTTCTTTTATGCACTATTAAATTTATAAACACTGAACCCGTAAATTTGACAACGTTACATGACAGAGATACGATCAATGAAGCACACCTAAAAACTATTTATTTCTTATCTATGAAACGAAATCCCAGGTAGTTTCAACACGTTTCTTTTTGAACAGACACAGCCACTACAATTTACCATTTTTACCTATCGTAATATGTTTTTCAATAATCAAAATTTCTAATCACATTTCCATATTACTATACGATGGCTTGATTATTTTGGGGCAACAACATGACTGCAGACCACAAGAGTGGTATTTTCCATTTGTTTTTCTGGTTTTACCTTCTCACTACGCGAACGATACAAATATGCAGCTCCTATTCTGTCCTAGATTTGTACATCTCGCATGGTTTAGCAGAAGACACACACACAAAAACCTGCTTGATGAGTGAGTCTCAACTCTTAGCGGGGAGTCTCTTAATATCTTACTCTAACGTAAGACCTGCACCCATTCAATTCAAAGAGCGTGTCTCTTTTTGTCCGCTAAAGTTATTTGAACTTGGATCTCCAGCCACCTCTTACGGTATAGTAGTTTGGGGTTTCACCACCAAATGGGCTAAAAAGTCGTCGCTCTAAAAGTGAAGAGAGAGAAGGGGAGAATGGGTTGACCTTTAAAAAAATAGCTTTCTTGTAACAGCTTATTGAAAATTGGATGCCACAACAAGAGTACGAAAAACCTCTTTTTAACGAATTAAGTATATTTTTAAATTTTAGTTTTCATGTCATTGGGCATAGGAAATTATTCTTAAAAATACAATGAAAACGGATTTGGAACGCTAATACCTTTTTTATAATAGGAGTTGATCTTGATGTTTGCCGAAGCACCTAAGCTTGAATGGCGTATTGGGTTTGATTGACACTTCGCCAGCCAACCCGGTGTGTTGATTTTGTTATTCCTGGATGTATTTCCGTAAACCTTTGCCCAAATACTGCTCTAAATTTAGAATTCGGAAATATTTCTCTTTCAGTTTCGTTCTACTCATTTGGCACGGCTCTGTTTTCTATATTGAATTTCAGCCCACTGCTGGAATATGACAATCAATCTCTAGCGCGTTCGTTTCATTGTTTCTGAGCATGTAAAACCTCCAGAAGATGTAGAGCTAAGACCATTCCCAAAAGAGAGGAAAAGGAAGGCGTGTCCAAACAAACAGATAGGAAATTGTATTTCTGCCATACTAACAGACACACATGTGAAGAGCTGGTGTGGCTCAGTGGTTGAGTGCTCCCCTCTGGTGCGTGTGTTCATCGGTTCGATCCCTGTTCGTTGCATGTGGGCTTTCTGCTGGACAAACACTGTGTGTGTGGGTTCTTCCGCAACCTCCCATTTTCTTCATTCCACCAATTCTGTTATAATCAGCCATTCACCTGAGCCGAAGTTGTCTAAAGAAGCGTTCTTCAACCTTTTAATACTCATATACCGTCCAATTTTATGAAAAAATCAAGGACCGGAAAATTCCAGTATGTTTGAGGTTTATCTGAAATTCAAAGATGCCAACATATTTTTAAATTCTACCGGTGTATCACATTCACGTCGGCCGATATGGGCATATTGGATTTTACGACATCGTTCCACCCCATGTCCGATGGCAAACATCCTGGTCAGTATCGGCCAACGATATAGATCGACATCGAACATCTTTCGACATTGATCATAGTTGTCGCTCAATATCGGGCATCGGATTCGCTTAATATTGCTCATTGACATTGTCAATATAATGCAGTTCATTTTTACTAGTTTTGCCCCTTTTTATATAGGACCGCCAACATAGACAAACCAACAAGAAATAGTAAAATGTGTTAGAAATTGTAAAACGAAGTTAACATTTATGTAAATAATACTGTTTTTCTGTAGCTAAAGTTACGTCACTTGGCTGTGCTAATGGATTGTAAAATTCGTCGACTACTGCTAGTTTGTAAAACAATGTTATTTGTGATGTTGGGCTCATGCTAAAATTTGTAGTTCCGCTCCATTGTAATCATTTAACATCTCTTTTAACTTAATCCTTTTACATTCTTTGTGAAAAAGTTAGAGTGCATTGGCTATGATTATAATAAAACAGCTTGAATTGAAGGAAATTATGTAACACAAATGTAAATAAATCTAACTTTACTTATTCTCCTTGCTAAGGGGAACCTCTTAATAACCACATGGTCTCGATAAGATAGGCTATTTCTACCGTACAAACGAAACAAAGTGTAAAATGTCCCCCGGTTCTGACGGTGTGGGATAACCAGCATGCTATAGAACTTGTTGGTTTGTCCATGTACTTACAGTAATCAAAGTATCCTTCGGAAAAACACAATCAATGTTAACACCTTATTTGTCTTATGTTCTTCCCTTGGAAGGACATTTTATTTCTGCGCTTCAACATGCTTCTACGATGAACAACTTCTTTGTCACCAAACAAATCTGGCTGCGCGTTTACAACAACATCAAGTTCTATATTTTACCACCAGATGGATATAGCATTGTCTGAATCGACATCAGTTCCCGACATGGATCGATATTCTTGCATGACAAATGCTCTATATTTTAATTTTAATTCAATTATGTACAAGAAGTTTTGTAGAAAATCGATTTATTATTCGCACAATACTTTCTATAGTTTTAGAAAATAGGTAAATTTGTGATACCGGTCGATGTCGATCCCACATCGTTCTACGTGGGCTCAAGCGGGCCCGCTTTTCCGCCTGCATTAGCGATGTGGGGCGGTATGGGTCCCAGCAGCGGCAAACGTGCATGTGCTACTAAGATATTTGTTTTGGAAAGGAAATATAAACAGTAATCTCAATTTTGAACTGCAACTATCCACAAAGTAAGTGTTAAATAATTAAGTACATTAATTTTCCAAGGAATGATACAATAGTTTCACGGTACGGTAGCTGTCGACAGACCGGCGATTGGAAACCACTGGCCTAAAGGCCATAAATCAAAATTCAAATTCAACACTTGTAACAAAAAATGACGGAAGAGAGTGGCAATCATAAGTTTCAGGCGCATAAAAAATGAAGGACGTTTTAAAGGGATTTATACACACAATCAGACGAAGAAGATTTTATGTGGTCTGCATAGACTTTTAATACAACAGAGCATAAGAAACCGTGGATCCGATGTTCATGTTATAAGACTTGGGCTTACGAGGCATGCACTAGCAGATGTACGGTGTACCTGTGACATAATTGTGATTGGCGATTTTTCTGAGTAATTTGTAACAAATGAATTCTTCAATAAGCTTTACTTTGGAAACTTTTAAGATAATGTAACTGTATAGCGTTGACACGATTACCTTATTATCCATATTTAGATTAACTTTAGTTGAGGATAAGCAGATATGTTACTGATGAGATGTTTATTAAGATGCATCTACTTTTGTTTAGAACTAGAAGAGTCATAGCTCATGAGTAATTTCTTGATAATTAAATTATTGTTCTTTGTTGTATCTCCACCATATTTCCCAAAATCCTTTGCATATTATTTATCCCGTTTTTAGTATATTACGCATACTAGTTTGTGCTTATAAAATATAATGTACGGTCTCGTAATATAGGATATGAAAAAAGATTAGTACTTAGTTATTTGAGTGTGTCAAATTACTGTGTATAGTGTGCGCCAACCTATCCTGTACATGGGGCAAGCTGACTCATTTCTCAGTACCCATAGCTCCTCCCATATCACTCCAGTGAGTAGCAGAACATATAACGAGTATTTCAATACTATTTTCAATTTACTTGATCACTTATTTTAGAGCTTAGGAAAATAATGTGTCGAGCAGCCCAGCCCTCTGCAATGGTGACCGTAAATTTGTTCGTATAGTAAGAAATGATATTGTTCATATACTTGATGCTGCTGAAGTAATTCTACATGTGTTCTCTATGCAGATCGTTTAATGATTTTATTACCCTAAACTATCTTGCATATTGATGTTGAGTCGTAAATTTAGTCTATATGACCTCTTGTGTATAAGTAAGTAGCTAAATCAGATTCCAATTGTTGGAGCCAGGTCTGCAGGCCAATCAATAAAATGATTAAAAGCCACAATGCTTTCAAATGCTGCCCTTTACGTACAGACAGAACGACATTCAGGAATGATGACAATATGAACCACCAAATTGAGCAATATTTGGTTGTGAATAAAGCCGTTTGGCTGAGAGGAGCTAACTAGAATATACGTTGGAGTATTTGTGTGGGGTATGATTGGGACTATTAGACCGAAGTATTCATGTCGTCTGAGACGTTAGCCTAGGATCTCCAAAGTCGCGGGTTCGAATACCTCCGGAGGCATGAATCTTGTGGATTTTGACATGCATTGCACTCATGTAATCGAGACGGACTGAAGACAAAAGATACTGAAAGGCCGTTATAAAATAAAGTGTATCAAAGTCATTTTATCAGCTAATAATCCAATGTTTTGGCCCGGCTTTGGAGCAGAATTTTTCGAAGGGGAAAATTCGGCTGTTCTCCCCCGTTTCTCAGCATTTTTCCTTTTATCACCAAATGTTATTCGTTCTAAGGACGAGGTTATCTTGAGTCAATTAGAAGTCCGTACAGCATATACTTCTCGAATATGTAGGTATGGAATATAGTTTTCCGTATTGCTGGATAAGATGGTCCTATTGATTGTTGAATCTAACGAGTACAACTTCACTTATTCACATTCATGTGATACAGACTCTGTAGCAGTACTATTTACGATTTATTTGAAATGGAAAGATATTATTAGTTTAATTAAGTTATAGGCGCCTCACGATTTTATTGAAAATCACATGTAAGATTTATTTTTTATTTTTCAGCGCGCTTATTGAATATTTTATTATTTTAGTTTGTGTTTTGGGATAGGTGCAGCCTACAAGTAAAGGCATATACTTGCGTGAAGGGTTAGTTTTTCAGAATGTTGTTTCGGCAATGCAAAGTTTTGGATCCCTCGTAGTAGTGGAAGAGGGTTAAAATTGAAGAGGATGAAATTATGTCGTTTACCCGTGAAGTTGTAGGTAGAGTGAGGATGAGAGAGTTTTCGAAGAATTTGTAAAGTAGTAAGAACTACGTATGACTGCAAGTTCCAAGTCTACTGAAGTAGTGGAAGTGTGTTGAAACTAGGGAGGAGGAGGGTTTTTTCAAAAACATTGTATTGTCATCGGAACTACGTATGCCAACCAAGTTTCAAGTCGATTGGAGTAGTGCAACTGGGTTAAAATTAAGTTTTAAACGAACCAAACTAACAAAAGATTAAATTTGTATGTAATTGTTAAATAACTGAAACCTGTGTGGTGAGTTTTCCAAAATTTTACAATGTGGTCGGACTCAGGAAGTTTCAAGTTGACTGTAGTAGTGGAAGTAGGTTAAAACTGAAAGGGACGAAATTCTTCCCTTTTCCCTAAGAGGATCAGGGGCGAGCTTTCAAAAACTTTCTACTGTCATCGGAGCTACGTATATATACTAAGCTTCAAGTCAATTGGAGTATGCAAGTGAGTAAAAATTGAGTTATAGGATTTGAATTTTAAACTAGCGAACTGACAGAATTGTCAAGTGAAATAAAGTCTTATAAAAACACGAAGCAGTGTATTACCACAGCATTCTGGAGCACACGGGAGCTCAAGCTTTTATAGGTTTTTACAGTCAATCTATTTTTTTTACATCGCGATCAACCGTTAGTTCATCTCTAAAGGAATTTGATAACTATCCTCGAACTATGAATTCCAGTATGAAAATGTCACAAAGTTGGTTTCAAATTGTCTGTAAGGTGGCTAAGTTCTATCCATCGTGGTATCAATTGTAATGCGTCTTGAATATACATCTGAATATGTTATATTTCATGTGCTTGCCTATTCGCTTTGAGAAATACATAAAACTCATTTGTTATAATTACTACATTTGATAATCTAATTTTGTTACAAATGGTTTATGCTCAATCATCAGCAAATCATGAAAACCGCCTTGTAATCTTACATAATTTATTTCTATAGATCACTTACAATCCAATTATAATTCAAATACAACTTTGTTTATTTTAGTGCTCTTTTTGGAAGCTTTTCAGCCAGCTTTATGTAGTATTTAAAGGATAATGTAAACGCAATTGATAAAAATACGGAAATATTTTTTCTTTTGTAGGGATGCCTACATTCGATGGGAAGTGTGATGGTATTGGAGGTCCTCTTAAAGTTATTTTGTAAAATCGAACTGTTGTGTATTAATTATTTATCGCACATGTAATGAAAAATACCATTAATGGCTACTAATGGTATATATGGAGACGTCTACAACGCCATGCAAGAACCAACTGAAATTAAAGAGGAGGAGATTGCAATCGTTGATGCTTGCAATGAGGTAAGAGTATTATAAATCTAAATAATTATTTTATAGAGATCCAAAATTCATTGTTTTCTTTGTATTCATGTTCCTAATTCTATGGTGATATGTTTTCTTTTTAATTCACATTAAAGGATATTTTAATATCCCGAAAATATTAAATTTTATCGTGCAAATCAGTTTACTGACAAGTTTATGCAAATACAATGTTGGTGTAAGCATCCAATTGATCTAATAGTTATTGTTATTGTTAGATCTAATTAAAACAATTCAGTTTAAACGCAGTTAGCTTTTCCCCTTTTACCTTCTGACAATAAAATTACATTATTTAAGTTTACGGTTGTGGTTGTTGATCTAACATTAAAATGTACTTTTCCTTTGCACATATAAATCATGATTCATACTTGCTTCATTCTCAAGAAAGTATCCAGTATATTTGAAAGCTAGTTGTTCCCTGCAAATTTGTAGTGCAGGGAAAGTTATATTTACTAACAAATTTCAATATTTTAAAATTTCTAGTTACAATACATATTTACTCACCAAAGGTTGTGTTATTGATTATCCGAAACTCACACTAATTGGTATCAGAGTCAAAAGAAGCTCCGAAAGCACTTTTTCCCCATTTACACCGTAGAGTACAAGGAAGGGAGTCAGTGACCCGAGTCAAAATTCTAATATATGGAATCCCAAATAGCACAGTAAGTTTCGCATTGCAAGTCTACAAATTTACAGCAAGTTTGCCATTGCAAGGCTGCTTAGCTTAGTTTATACCAAGTTTGGACTAGCCTTGATTTTGCCTGATAGTGATAAACTAATAGTGATTTTTCCTGTAGGTTTAGCAACTGGAACGCCAGGATTCCACAAAAGATATATCTTTTTTTAAACAACTTTTCGTTGCTAACTATAAATATTTGCTTCCACTGTTCTTTTGTATTTTTGAACATTTTACATAATTTTCAAAATTGTATGCATTCCCCGAAAATAAGTTAAAAAAATCAGTTAGATACTTTTTCTTTCCTTCTTTGTATGCAATACAAAAACCCAAAAACACAACGTGTTATCGAAAGAGAAGTAATGTATACACATCACTGATATTTCTGAGCAGGTTTCTTGTTGGAAAATCAACGAAGCAGGTTTCATAACTCTAAAACAAGATCAAAAGCTTCCCCAGTTTCAATTTTCAACAAATATCCGTGCATTTACTTCTGAAACTGTCTTTGTAAGATATGAGGACTAGCAAACCGGAAGACAGTCAGAAGGGACGCAATCGAGCAGTGGTAGAGTGACGGACTACAAACAAAAACAAGACTGTAGGTCGGAGCCCCATTCCAAACAGCTGAATCTTTTCCGCCGCATTCTTGATGTTTAACAAGACAAGTTCTTAGCAAGTTTGGCATGAAATGTTAGAATAAAATTTGTGCTGTCAACTGGCAGGTCTGCTCTAAAATTTAGCAAGCTTGCAGAATTGAAATGCCATACATAGTGTCAATTTGCAATGCCAAACTTTGTACAAACTTGTAGCAAGTTTAGGTGTTATCTGGGATAAATATGGTATATTTTCATCTTATTTAAATACACTATGATCCAAATTAATTTCATAAAAATCACACGCAAGCAAGAGATAAGTTCTTCTTGGATCTAGTGTCACTTTCTTTTTGGATGGGAAAACCTCGATGACTAT
>JAGDQP010024188.1:0-27009 GCA_022664845.1 Lepisma saccharinum | reverse complement strand
TCAAACATCTAAATTGTTTCTAGTTCTATAAATATTTGGTTTCGAATCCAGAGTTACTGAGAAAAACATTTTCCAAACAAAAATATGAAAAAGCTAATAACTAGCAATGGTATTGAAATTTGGTATATGTATGTGGCACTTTCTGAGCTATAAATTTTGCCCGTAATATGGATACCAGGAAGTTTATAAATAACGAATAAATGGCATGTGGAAGTAGAACTTTTTCGTATTAATGTGTAATAATAAATAATATTTTGGGTTTCTATTATTAATTTATTTGTTATTCGTGTTGATTGTATAAATTATTTCCGTAATGAATCGCAAAGTATCTTATCGTAACAAATTACATCAACTACATATAGTATGACTACCGTTATTTCGTGTTTTTTAACTTGCAAAGAATTTATTAAAGTGCAATTATCTTCTAAAAGGTCTATATCAAATGTCCTCCTTTTTATCAATTGTCCTCCGTTTTTAGACAAGTTGTCCTCCTTTTGAAAAAACAGACCTGGTAACCCTGCCGTTACTGAAAATCTGATGTGCATAACCCTGGGATCATCTGAAGGAACTGCATATAACAGCCGGTCGTTTTGTCTGTTCACCATTTGATCCTGACCGAAGTTTTTCTCATTAGAGAAAAAAACAGATCATGCCAGGTTCTTCTTGGTTCTTCAGCCCGTTCTCGATACAGAAGCGACATTTTGCCTGGAAGCTTTCAACTAGTTTCACACTTTGTGCACAGATAATTATAATCTAGGAACTTTCAGAAATGTTGGAATATCTAAACCACCACGTTTTGCGCAGATGGTAACAGCCAGAGAGCTCTTCAATTGACCATGCTACACTTGAAATGAAACGCATATACATTAGTTGGAAGGGAGCTATGAGGAAACCATCTCTTGTTCTCATAAATGTTGTGAACATTGTTTGTCTTATGTTATTTGCGGAACCATTGTTCTCTTTCTTCTGAATTTTATGCGTTAGATATTCTGTTTTTCTATCTAAACTCATGTGAAGCGTTATGTCCCATGATGTTCATTGGTTTCATTTGTTTCGGTTCTACTTTTCAGGAATTGTTACCCTGCTTGTTTTTTGCTGTGGTATTGATTTTATACATGGAGTTGCAATTGTTTTATTATCTGGCAACAATGCGCATTTTGCTTAGTAGATATTCTGATGCGAGCTTGTTTTAAAATATACTTTCTATGTTGACATTAATAAGTGTAAAGTTTCTGATTGTCATTGATTACGGAAATTAGTTGTTTTTAATATAAATTAATAATTAACCTAATGCTAGGAAATGGTTTAAGAAAATGTGGCTGAATACAGACACTACTGATTCAGATTAGTATTCAAATTAATTATCTGTATGTTACGAAATATGATGTTTGTGGTATCGTACATAATTGCGTTTATGGTACTTGACGTTGTGAACCTATATTCTCCATGGAGGTTTAATCAGATTGATGCAAGGAGTAGTGAATAATGCTATAATAAATGTATGAAAGATATTGTGTCGTCTACATTAATTGGTCATTCAATACAAAAGCTTAGTTGGTAAACGAAAGTAACGGATACTCTTTAGCTACTCCATTTATAAGTTATTCAGATTAAGTTACTTTGTGTACATTGGTTGTGATTGATTATTATGACTACACAACGATTTACAGCATTTTCGTTGTCCATGAAGCTTGAGGGATTCTTAATCAATCCAAGGTTTGTCTTTCTGCAGTTCCTTTACACTTATTTCGCTGCGTCATGTACCGTGTCACGAATACTTTCCATTCCTTGTTCACATATATTTTATTATTATTATAATCATGTTTCACTCATGTGTCTAAAAAATCTCGAACCTATTTTAGTTTTCAAATATGGTAATCTGCTTTAGAAGTCGTACTGTTTAATGTTTTGCTTCTAATCTAAGGTGCTTTGATCCTCTACTTTCCCGTTTTTCAGTGCACAACTTTTCATTCCTTTTGTGATCACAAACTGATGATTGGTGTCACCTTCTTCTCATCTCTAAACTCTAATGTTCATTATGGTAGTATGATTTTTGTGTGTTTTGTCACCAGAAAATACTCACTCTATATCTCAATTAAATGTTTTTCTTTTTATGTTTTTACCACTGTTTCAATTTCATTTGACCGCCCGTGTTTCTTTAAATCAAGCATAACACTCAATGAAGTAAGGTAAAGAATAACACATTTAAGTTTTGAAATGGCGACTTTGATTCAACTTCGTTTTCAATCACTTAGTGGTAAAACTATTCTTTGTGTTAGTTTTGTATGTTATACATCGCTGTGGTATTGGACAAAGTAGGTACAAAGTAACAAGCTTACGATTTCAAGTCAGGGATCTCCATTAACTCAGCTGTTTTCAACCTGGTGATGCAACAACCATTCTGTAGATTTCAAATAAGCGTACTTGATATTTTTGCACTCATATTTTTGTGTTTCATCGTGTTGGCTATAAATGGAAAACTTTTGTCTAACATGTGCAGCACGTCCGCAGAAATGGGTTTTTATACACTGGATTTTTAGAATTGCGGCAACTCACTACAAACGAGAATAGTATATAGTACTAAGTCATATTATGGTATATGGACTAAGTGCAGAATTATAAGACAGAAATTTTTGATACAGTACAGAACGTGGTAATCTTTATGTGTCTGTGGACCGCCTGTAGTGCAAATATCTATTACTTACGTAAGATGAGCTTATGAACAATACCTTTAGGTACGCCATAAATTACAGAAGGAGAACTATTACTACGTCAACTATCTGTAAGGTGAATTTCCTTTTGTATTGAAGGGAATCAGATTTTTTAAGTTTCGCAGGTATAGATATTAAGCATTGAAAAAATAATCAAACAAAAGTTCGTAAAACGTTTATGAACAAATGTAACTCACAATCATAAATGTAATTTAAAAATAAACAATAAATAGAAGACTATACAAAAAGAAAATACGTATAAACATTAAAATTACATTTAATCCATAATAACGAGAGCATAATTTCTTCAATAAATGGCTACACTTTTACAACTCATGATCCCGTGACATTGAAAAATTAAAAACAATAATAATTATCTTCTGGAAATAAATGTGATAAAAGTTAAGATTAAACTTGATATATTCTAACGCATGAAAAATATTGTTTCAAAACTACAATTCGATACCAATTGATTTCATGTTTTACTTCTTTCTCTGTGGGTAAATAAGTCTACGTCAGACTGAAGCATAAACTTGCCTATTACATTTATTACAAGAATTACTTTTTCGAAAATGATGCAATGCTGTTGTAAAAAATTGTGGTAAACGTAATTGATAAGGCAAGAATAATTCCCTTTACTAAATGCAATGTTATATATCCTTAATTGATGCATTTGATTTCTTTTTTTCTGTAATTTTATTTACATCTCTAGACATATATTTTCATCTAAGGTCTAGAAATGTAAGAACGAGGGATTATATCTCTCGATGAGTACTTTCTATGGAAAAGGTGCGAGAAATAATTAGTGCCTTTACCGAGAAGCATCTCGGAATTTACCTATTGAAAGAAAGGAACTCCTGAGAAGCCTCAGTCATGATGGCCGATAGGAAGACTCAAATCCGCGCGTCTCCCCAGTGCCGATCCAAATCCGATAGTATAACTATAAATTCAGGCGTCCAAATCTAAAATATATTCTTTTTTATGTCGAAAATTCTTAAAAACCTCAGTAGATATATTCAGTAGTATATATTAAGAATATAATACGGAAAACAGAAGATGTAGCAAAGATATAACAAAAGATTTTTAAAATCATAAGAAATTGCATTTTAGTTCAAAGGAAATCTTTTGTTACCATAGACAGTTGTTGAAATTTTCTCTGGCAACAAAAACCCACAAGCAAGAATTCGTTTACTGGATTTTAATACAGAAAAATAGGAATCCTACTTCTAATTTAGCATTATACTGGAGCAACAAAATAATAACACCAATTATTTGTTTTAACAATTTCTTTGGTTGTTTGATTTACAAAAAAAATCCAGTCACTTTTATGGTGCACACCACCACAGTTTTCTTAATACTAATTACACTGAAAACACGACGAAACTCATTAATTGCGTATCCCAAGTGCACACACAGGGGAAAAAGCCTATAACACCCCTTTAATCGTTTATTCAACGCTCACAAATAATTACTTAAACGTTTAACCTTTGTTAAAACTTGAATACAACGTTGAAGCGGTGAATATTCAATGGTGTTATTCATGCGAAATAAACGTATGTGTTACTGGGATATTAATTTGATGCACCTTATAAATTGTTGCAGGGGGTTTCGCAAGATATCGGAATATTGAAAATTTTCTCAACAATGAGAAATGTGATGAAATTTAGAACTTAGAAAATATTCGATTTTCTTAAGACAAACTTTATCATAGAAATCAAAACCATTTTAGCAATATTTAGAATCATCAAATTTAACAATGGCATTGTGGAGAATGTGACAGTGTACCATTTATTTTCGATCAGAAAAAAAAATATACTAGCAATTTCACACATAATTATGAAACTGAATTTCAAGATAGTCAAATAACAACAAACAACATGTTTCTTACAACTCACAAAACATATACCCAATCCCAAACATTGTACTGTACTGCAACGTACTTCGTGTGTATAATTTTGTATATATATATATATATATATATATATATATATATATATACATGTAAACGTAGCGTCACACACACATACACATAGTATACACAATGGAATTCAGTGTGCAAAACTTGACACTAGACAGAGTAATAATTCGATGTATTGTTTCTATTTGTTTTATATTACAGCATACAAGGCATACATCGCATCCCGCACATTAATTGACATAGGCATTTTCTTATGTTCATAGTATTGCATGAAATGAAATTACACGAAATAACATTGATTCCCAGGTTACAAATATTATTCTTAAAGAATGGTTGGTTTACAGTGAGTTTAATAATGAATGCCATCTATGCGCATATCTGTCGCAACGATTAGAGAATCACTTGAAATAATTTACTTTTGTCAGAGAGCAACAAAAATATTTTGATCATTTAGCCAAAGAGAGAAACGAATAAATAGAATCCACTTAAATATATCACCTAAGTAGATTCAACTAACTAAAATTACAGCTAATTACAAGTAATCTGAATACCATCCTTACGTAACAATAAAGCTTGACTAAACATAATATGTTTAATACTGCACAATTTTAAATACAATAAAAATTAAGATTTTAACAGAAACATTCAGTATAGCAAGTCGAATTTTACAAGTCATAAATCCATGTTGTCAAAACAGAAACACGCTTTTCTATTCTCAAATATGTTCTTCAAAATGCTAGCACTAACAGACATGAGGTACATAGATCACAGGAAACTCTGAACATATAACAACGAAACGATAAAACTTCTTGAAATATTTAAATCAATAATATTACAATACACAAAATATTGAGCAATTTTACATTAATTGATATTCAAAGTATAAACATACAAGATACAATAAATAATTTTTCATTTATTTTGTTAGAAACTATAACTGAAACGTGTAATTTGCTTTCTAAATTTAATTTTAAGAAGGAAAAAAAAACTAGTGAGCTCTAATAAGCTTTAGTATTCATAATTGATAACTATTACCTGAAACAAAATTTGTCACAATATATAAACAGATAATTTGTTTGTGTTTCGCAAGGGATCATTGTGTCGCTCAATAGACGTAGTACCGTTGCTGCAAATTTCACGTTTCCACAGCCTTGTTATTCTTTAAAATAGATGAATTGACGTGCGCACGTTTCTAGATTTATCGAGATCTAGTTTTTTTTTTCGGAATAGAGATAATGGTTTCTTATGTATTATTGAAAAATTTACTTTACCGAAAGATGTAGAAATCATAGTACGTTACGTTATAAAGGCTCTGACCCGTAGCTACGAAGGATCACGGCTCTCATCCTGGAAAGTGTGTCGTGTCCTCTCAATCAATGCCTGGAAAGAACTTCAGTGGAGCGGAAATTCTGAAGGAATATGGAAGACAACAATAAATATTCGTTCATACAGTTTGGATTTACATCTACAGTTTATTTGTAACAAAATATTCTTCTTTGATAACGATCATATCAAGATAGTATGTGGCTTCTCAACCTAAATATTATGTAAGTCCTCTTTCTTAAATCAATTATACGAAGGTCTACTTTACCACTTTGAAGACACTTTATTTTAAATGTAATCTTTATAAAGCCGCAATACTTCCTATTCTGTTCTTGGTTTATTAACAGACCAATTTTATAATAGATGCAGCCCCAACATTCATTACATTTGGTCTTTTGTTCAGTAGGTTCATGTGTTAAGATGACACTCTCTTTTAATCAAAATACCAATCTGAGGTACATGAAAGATTATGGTACATGTATATTATCTGAAAATACTTTCAATTATGATCTTTATAAGATTAATTTTTAACAAAGGGAGAGAAAGAGAGAGAAGGACAGAGAGAAAGAGACACAGATAGAAATATTTAAATAACGAGACAAACTGTTAACCTGGATAATATCTTCTTTCTCACAGTTTGCCTAATGTAGAACAATCATATTGTTAATAGCAAACAACTAATGTGTTCAAAAGGATGAGTGCAGGGAAGTTTAGTTATGGGCGAGAGCGGCAACTAGAAATCGAGAATATTTAGAACGCTACCTCCACATTCCCCACACGCCGCTCACGGCGAGTGCCTTTACCTTCTTTTACACTGAGTAAAATATCAATAGCTCAACAAAATCTCTGCCTGCATGAGGTAGAATAACTCTCTAAAGCGTAAATTGTATCTGAAGAAATCAATTAGAACAAAATTGTGTAAATGCTTTGAGTGTGCGCCCTCAAAGAAATAGGTGCACCCCCGAAGATAGCCGCCTAGCTACGGGCCGGTCAGTACGTCTTTTGAGCGAGGTTATTGGAATATAAATTACCTAACAACTTTTAAATATTCATTTAAACAAATCTTAAATTATCAAGTGAATTTCACTGATTAACTATCCCCATTTTGGAAGGGAAAAGAACAAGTAAGGTTGTGCTTCAAGTGTTACGAAAGGAAAAAACAGGTTTGTATTACAGTTTGTGAAAGAAATTACGAACTACACGAGGAAATAGAGAATACAATCGAAACAACTGATATAAACTGAGAAGCGAAACGAAATATTATCTAGAAGAAGAAATTCTTCTGTCAGAAGTTCACATAACAAACGAATGCACATAAATAATGCCATATTTATTACTAAATTAAAACTCATTTTGAAATTAGCTGCTAATAAAAACAACTGTTTCACAACTAAAACTGATGCTACTTTTCAGTAGATTCATCTTATACTAATATTATGTCAGATTTTTATACTAGATATCAGTGAAGTCTAGGAAGGAAGTTTTCAAGTATTTAAATCAGTATGCAACTTGATTAAATTTTCATTCCAATTTCATTCACTAATTTATAAGTTTACAGATCCACCATAAAACACCTGAAGCAGTAAGTTCATCTAATACTTGGCTCTGCTTTTCAGACTAGAAAGTATAAAAATATTCATAGACAACTTCAATTAAAAAAGGAACATGAAACATCACCTTAATTTTCACAAATATCTTAACTTTCGTGACTTCACAAACGATGATTTTCAAAAACTTGTTTTCTAAACATTTAAACAGGACCTCATTTTGACACCATTTACATATGTATACGTAGTTGTCAAGAAGCATTCAAACACCTATACAATGAAACAGTGACAGCCTCCGTACACTTGTGTGTTAATACGCAGCGACTTAGATTTCCTAAAGAGAAATGAAGATTAGGTATAGTAATACTTTACTAGATTGTCTTTGTTAATGCTCATCGATTTTCAGAAGAAGCCAAGGGTATGCCTTTCTAAGAATTATACATTTTTAATTATAAACATTTTCTTTATTGTCAAAATACTGTGTTTTCTTGCATAACAATAAATTTTATATACTAGCAAAGAGACATGTTATCTAAAATGATAAATATATTTACAATTCATGAACATTATTTCCATTTCTCTAATGGCTTTTATGCTACAGATAAAATATTGAGCCTATTTTTCAGGTAAAAGCAAAGCGTATTTCACACTCAAATATACGGTATTTACAAGTTATCACATAACATTATGTGTTAGTAGTTTTACACAGACAAATCGAATTACAAAATTTGAAGCATTACATGATTGAACATATAAACTTTGTAAGTTCTGAAAAAAAAAATGTTATTTAAGCTCTTTATTCTTCAGATACACATATACTTTATGTTGATTTTTCGGGCATGCAGATTTCAAACTGGCAAACTCCCTTTAAACTCGGCAATATTTGTATATTTATAAATATATAAGCAGTGATAAAATCACAATAGTTTATGCGGTCGCATCCACGTAACATCATATATATATAGCTATGAAACATTTACTAATAACACTAAAAAGAAAGCTAAATGAATCTAAATTTCCAACTCCAAAATTCTATACATTATCGCTAAAGTTATTTGCCACCGCATTGAGTAAATTCCATTGAGCCTTAGCGGGTTCTTTGTCAAGCATATTATCTTTATGACTTATCCAATATTAGACTTGCAGTTGTTATCACAGCCTATTGCTTTGAATGCTTTGATTTTTATCCCCATTGTATTTTAATCATTCAATTTTAACTATTCTTGTAATACTTTGTATACTTTTTTGAGCGGTGGAAATAAGATGCCATGAAGTATGTACTAAGGGAAGACGATTATTTCGGCTCTTGTCACATATAATACTACAACGTCCGCAACGATGATCAAGTTTTGTACTATATTGTGAAATATTTTAGATAAACAAGAAACTAAAATGTTCTTCTATCTTATTTTAAATTATACAAGATGAAATAATAATATCAGTTACAAAGCAATACACCAGAAAAGAATTACAGTACACATGAGCGTTTAATGAAATCAGAGACAAACACGAAAGACGACGAGAGTAAAGAATAATTTGGTATATTTATTGCTGAAAACAGTCACGAAAATTAATACGGAAAATCATACTTTATTATTACAGTTGTATATTCCTGTTATACAACTTCGTATGATAGTTGAAAGGCTTGAGTTATTTTTTGTCTAACCAGCTATGGTTTAAATAGTATCAGTATTTGGCGTCTCACTTCAACATTGTAAGAAAGATTCTTTGATTAAAACATATCTTTATTGAATGTCTATAGCTTCTAGCTTTAAAATTTGCTTTTTATAAAACAGAAGGAATTGTCAACAATTTATTATTTTCATTTTCTGATGATAGAAAGAATAAAATAAGTAACTGATATAGCTATGATGTATGTTCAGTTAAGATTAATTCACTTAATCAGATTTACTCGAGGAACATGTATGAAGCACTGCATAAATTTATACTGGCACAAAATCGAGTTTGAAGTGTAATTTCGATATTTGCGTTCATTAATTAACAACAAGTGGGAAGATCTGAGTTAATTGTTAATACGCTGTGTCAGAAATTCAATTAGACAGTTGAAACAAGATAATTTATTTGATGAATTGACAGTACTATATACAGTAATATATATGCTACCGATGTTCACTTAATAATAAATTAACAAATTTACATCAATATAATTGAATTAATTGCATCAAATTTTTTGTCTTTAATTTACGAAACTAATATATACGGAATGAAGATAAATGAAAAGAAGTTAAAAAGCTTTAACATTATACATTATCGAACCTTTAGAACTATTAAAATTTTGAATTGGAAATAATATTACCTTTCCTCAGAACTAAAATAGCATACCTAAATATTAATACTTCTTTCTAATATTTATCATGAACTTTTGCCAATAAACCAAATGACATAACTTTCGAAGTCAGTCTATGACATTTTTAAAATGTAGAAGGAAAACAATAGAAAAGTCTGTAGCAGTAATAGAGAACTAAGCATTTATAACAATATATATTGTTACAAAAATTATTGTATAAATTGTTATAAATTGAACAAAAATCAATTTTTTGTAAATCACCAGTTGAAACATTTTTTTTAGTTTAATATTTTAAGTTTTGAGCTTTCATACATCATACAAGTAGTTATTTACAACTCGCTGAACGATACTGCACATCTTTAGTTTAACAATTATTTAAATTATTATTAATCTTGAAGATACAGTTACAAACTATCAAATGTATTGATGACCGTTATTTCTACATCAAACGTACTTATAATTTTAAAACTGAAAGATTATTTCAAACATTGGTTTTACAGTGACTGTTGAACTGTAATGGTGAGCTTTCTTCCCGAATGTTGAACTTTTGTGCGCAAAAATTTTGGGGATGGTAATATCTCATAAAATTATTTCATATCGTAGATCTTCCCTGAGTACCCGGCATGACATCTTTCTTTATTTTATGATGGAAATGAAATGAGTTCAAAATATATTTACAACTCGTATTAAAAAAGCGTCTTTGGTATCTCATAGATGCTAGATTTTAATAGATTTATAATTTCAAGTAGCAAATGTACTTAAAGATAATCATTTGTCAGGAGGGACTTTTGTTGTATTGGACGAACAGAACTCGGACGTTTATTTTCAAGTGGCAGGATGATAGAATTGCGAAATAAAGTATGCAACTCCAATACGTTTTTATCCTATGAAGAGCTGCTGTGTTTTAGTTATCATTACACCTAATTTATTAGACAAGAACTCAAATTGGCTCAGTATCTCTAGTTTTCAAAATTATAATTTTGTTTGAATAAAATAGTACCGTTTCTAATAGCATTGCATTTTCAATGTAACATTCATGTATTACTTAGAATGCAATAACATTGATTGTATCAACACTTCAACATGATACATTTAAATTTATTAAGTAATTTTATATTTTATCTCATTTATATAGTTTCAGTGTATGTTAAGTTTTAAAACGGTGTTACTCCCCATGTTAAAACATTTATAAGTAAATTTGTGAAGATTTTAGGAAAAAAATTATCGTTAAGTAAAAATATCCGTCACTACAAAGTGCAATTAAGCTAAAGACTAAAACATGCAATTACAATGAAGGCAATATTGACACTAGAAGTGTTAAATTTGTGCAATTTCCGGAGTGTGGGGCCTGGGGTGGGGGAGATAATAATTTCTCAGACGTATATAATACCATGTCTTACTCGCGTTCATACTACAGGTTGAGGTTAAATTTTGGAAAAGAAAGTCAGGAAGGTGCTTTCCTTCAAAGAGGATGGAATCCCATTTCTATTATGCAAAGGGGGTAATCAGTAAAGAATAGTGCAATATAGGCCTTAAGATTAAGGTTTCAGGTTCTTTTTAATAACGGTTTTTACAACATATATTTCTCGAAAGGTAGATACATACAACCCTCAATATACAAGGAAATAGGATACTATTGGTCAGTAATTTTGAACTAATTTAATAGAAAATAATAATAATATTAGCTGAGGTAAAACGATATTCAATCTTTATCAAGCGAGGAGAAAGAAAGAGGTTAATAACTGACAGTACAAATGATACTCGTGCTGTTGTAATGAAAAATACTGTTTCAGGGACATTTTGTAGATTGCTTTGTAAATTATGGGACTTTGGAAATAGACGAAGAAGAAGCATGCATAAAGATGCATATTACGCAGAATAAAATGTTTATGTCTCTCTTTGTAGAGGAGTTAGATAATGCAACAGGTTTTCTCCATTAAAATTATTGCTTCTAAATACTAAAAATGAAAGAAAATGAAGTCAAAGATAACTTCAATGTGATAAATTAAAATTTGTATTTATATTGCGATGTCTCCGAAGTGATAACCTTAACACAGCACCTCTGCATAACCATACGTTAGGTACAAGATACTAAAGTTTACTAGACAAGGCTAGAACTAGACTAGATTAGACTAGAAATCGGTTGTTTGTTGTGCAAAATAATTTAAGTGATGGTGTATTTCCTTTTCAGGGTTTTTCATAATCCCGCCGTCTTATTACTGCAAAGTGAGTCATCTGGAAGGAATTGATCTTCTTGTTCCCTCTTTCAAGGGTTCCTGTCATACTGTAACCCATATTGAAGTCGGAGTTACTCACGTTGGATGTGAGGTAGAGCTGAAAAAGATATAAAAAGTGTTACTAATGTTTTATTTGGGTTTCGTATGAAAGACGTTAAATTAGTAACACAACGTAGAGCGTATTCTGCCAGAAACAAGATCATAAATGATTTACAAAGTTAACAAAATAAATAGTTTTCTTCTCCCTTATCATTTCAAATAAGGTTAAACATCTTTAAGTCTATTGACAATGTTTACATACTAATGGCAACACTTTTGTTCTGAACTTCTCGTCTTATCCAACATAAATGAAGTAAAACTCTTTTTAATTAGATACACCCATAAATATCCTTTCTGAAACGTTTTCTCTTCCTTTAACTTACATAAAGACATAACTTCTACATAAAGACATATAATACAATAAAGTACTTATTACGAAGAAAATACATATAAAATATGAATTATATCCTAATTATAATTGAGCTTTTATTCCCATCGTACTCTACCTCTTTCCCTGATATGGGCACAATAAGTACCCATTCCAACAGTCTAATATATATATATATACGCATACATCACAAATTTAAAAAAAAGACATGATCGAACGCTACAGAGATAACGCCGAAGGTTTTGAATGTGCTGTAGTCGGTGTTGCTCAAAAGTAAAATTGAATCAACAATAGAAGATCAACGTATTTATTTTTGAAGATAAACCTTTCATATTATTTAATTCCAAATACCTATACCGTATTGATACAAATCTACTCCAAGAAAGTAACTTTTGTTTTAATATATAGTTTCTGAGCCATCACTCTACAAGTAGATTTTGAGTGTGATGTGGGACCTCTTGTGTCAAATAAGACGACCTTTGAAACTTTGTTCATGACGACCTCCATCACTATGCGAAATTTGTTGATCATGGATACGGTATAAATAGTATAAAAGTTTTGGAATGTTTTTGCTTTCTTTGAGAACAGAGTTAAGTGTAATGTGATAGTAATGTTCTCAAACTGAGAGAAAAGTTTACATGCTACATAGCAAATTTTGTTATGATGCAATTAGATACCCTTAGCGAGTAGCAGTCCAAAGTACGACGAAATAAACTTAATACAACTAGCAAGGTTTCATGGGATGGAAAACTTTACTTCGCTTCGCACAGATTCATGAAATATTACATTTTAATTATGAATAGAAATAAACCGAACGTTTATGTCAGTTTTGTATTACATGACTAGCATAGGCGTGCGCAGCATTACAAGGTATACGTTAATAAATATAAATTTAAAAAATTAGAACAAATCTAGTTAGAAAGGTTTGAGCTTCTGCCTCAATGTATTTGCGTCAGCAAGAGCTAGGATATTACATTTTATACCTTTCGATGCGCCTTGTATCATGTCTTCCTCTTTTGTTGTGATGGGATAAATTAGATTTAACCTTCATTTTCGCAGTTTCCTTCTAACAGTTAACTATTTCTTATTTCATTTCGTGTTTTGGTGCATTTGGTTCTTTAAAACGTTAGTGCTTCTCGTTTTGTGACTTTTAAACGCGTTTTTACTGTCAACCAAATAAGTTTGGTGCCACATTAGATTTCATGTCAGTGAATTAGATTGTAAGTTTCAAGTTCGTTTTGTCCTTTAAGAGATTTTTTACTTTTCCCTTCCCTTAAAAAAAACTTTGGTTTTCAGTTTTCAGTAGCATTTGGAACCCCATAATATTTTATATGCACCCCCGAAACTTCGGGTTGCCCCTACCGAATCTTTTTCCCTTTCCCGTTCGGTCTTGAATATACTGCAGTAAGAATAACAATAAAAAATTACAAGACATATATTTTAAATATGCATAGACGTGCGCGGAGAGACAATTGTAAGGGAAAGGACGCCTATGGGTCCCCTAACATTTGGACAAATTAATGCAGAAGCTATGCTAACAGAATGTGACATAAAGATAGATGAGAAATATATTATCATTTTGCGGATTCTAATTGTTGCCAAAAATTTAAGAACTGTTTCGAATATTAAGTGGGTTTGCAGAACTGAAGTTGTGGCATCGATGAAAGATTTTGACTCCACCATTCATGTTCTCCATCAAATATCTGCGTCAAATGTCAGCAAGATGCAAAAATAATGAGTTATAGTTTCATTTTATCAGTGCAAACAGTGAATCCTCTTTCGCAAATAATCTTAAAAGTAAGCAAATTATAACAAGTCACAGGCCAAGGCAAAATCGGTTTCCATGTTAAAGTCTGCATTCGAAGAAACACGAAATTAGGAGTAGTTTCTGAATTTGTATTCAGAAGTGGAAGATTTTCGTTATTAGATCTCATACAGCTTCGAGAATTTGAGAAATATTATTTAAAGACATGTGATAATCTTTTTGTTCATAGATGTCCTACTAATATTCTAAAACTGTTTCTATTTCTGTCACAAGCTATTCTTCTCAAATGGAAATGCCAGAAATTGAACAGAAATATTAGGAGTGAATAAGAAGAGAGTGAACAGGTTGCTAGATGACAAAGTGGAAGATGTAGATAATTTTTCCTCCAAAGAAGAACAATTGCGGAGCTGTATTTTCTATCCCTTAATTGACTGTTTTCTACGCGGACTCAGTCAATAATTTTGGCAGGAAGTTACTGATATGATCAAGACAAATATGGCACTATCAGTGATAGAAAAGAAATTCTTTCTATTTTTTTCCAAGTTAGTCTTTCAGAACTAGATGCAGAATACAGCTTGGCTAGCCATGAATCTTATCTGAAAAGCTCAAGGAGTACATTAAAAAATGTGCGTTTAGAAGATATAATGAAATGTAGAACTACGAAGAAAACGATTGTTGCATATATATAAGTGATTTTTCTATTTCAAAAATAAATATATTGAAACATCTTATAAATCTGTTGCCTTGGAGACATATGCACAATCATATGACCCACTTCTGAGATAAATATTGTTCTAATATGCAAATGAATGAGGTAGGTATTTACAAAACTGTAATTTTTCATCGACAAAAAATCCCAAGCCCCAAAATCTACAAAATTGTATGTATAGTTTCCTCGTTTTATCTCTTACAGTGATATTTTTGAAACGCAATGGGGATTATTTATCCCAATTTTAATTTTTATTAGTAGATCTCATAAACTGAAGGAACATCTTCGAGAATTTGGGAAATATTCTTTAAAGACATGCGACAATCCTTTTGTTCATAGATGTACTATTAATATTCTAAAACTGTTTCTATTTCTGTAAGCGATTCTTCTCACATGGAAATTTCAAAATATAGTACTGTACTGTAGTAGTAAAGTATAGTACTGTGAAAACCAAATTGAGACACAAGAAAGGCTTAAAAATCTTCTGTTCAATCTGTGGGTCAACCTTGCTCACAGATTAAGGAAAGACAAAATTATTGATCGTTTTAAGTTTATTTCACCAGGGAATGAAGGCTACGCCTGTAGATGTATTGATCTATAATCGTTCATCATTTAAAGTGTGAAGCATTTTACAATAATCTGAAACTGTAAAAGATTTACTGTAGACATTCTTATGGGTTTACGAGCAAGGTTCAAAATTAAAATTTTCTCTTAACGGAATGCTTTGCCTTCGTTAACAGTTTGTTGTCCTTTTAATCTATGATGGCTACAGTGACAAGACCGAATTTATATATAGTCACGAAACGGAGCGTCATTCCGGTCTGCTCCAGGCCATTTCGAACTCTGTGTACAAGTCGTGCAGAAAGCTTTTTCTCCGAGTTTTCGAACATCTAACCCTCGGTGTTCTTGAGGAAAGACTCGGAGAGTTTGATGTTCGAAATGTCGGAAGGAAAACTTTCTTCATGATTTGTAAATCATAAAATGTATACCATGTTTAATTTTCGTGAAAGTTCAAAAACTCTATAAAGGATTTAGTTTTCCAGACTACTAGTTCGCACGATTTCACAAACATTTTAAATTCCTATCTCCGGAGGAACGAAGACTACGTCTGTAGATACATTAATTCATAATTTTTCATCTTTCAAAGTGTTAAACATTTTACAGTATCTATGATATCCGAACAAAAACACCAGAGGTGCAAAAAGTGGAGCCAAGTTCTTTAGCCCTAAAAAGGTGTGAAATGGGAGACGGATGAGCCAAGTTCCTTGGTGACAGCATGTAACAGGAACAAAGGAACTTGGCGCGAGCTGGCAACAGCCTTAGGGTTGGTGGCGGTGGATGTAGTGGGTTTTAGGATCCCCACTACCCTTATAGCTTGAGGATCATGAACCTTACCACCTCGCGCCAAGTTCCTTTGTTCCTGTTACATGCTGTCACCAAGGAACTTGGTTCATCCGTCTCCCATTTCACATCTTTTTAGGGCTAAAAATCTTGGCTCCACTTTTTGCACCTCTGGTGTTTTTGTTCGGATTTCACAGCTTTTTGTACGTGTATAATATATATACTCGCTCGCTCGGCCTCGTTTAGGTCCTCGCCCCCCGTAGCTGGCTGCGCCCCCAACTTCGAGTTTTTGGGTACTTACGCCCCTTTATCGTAACCACTCTCCAGGACACTGTGCTTCCATGTTGCAGATTTTTTTCCCATACCCACCACCCGTGGGAATGAGATATTTATTGAAACATAGGGAAGCTTTGCCATATTTATTGTAACCTACTTGTGATGATACAGCAAATTTGCTTCCTGCTGGCGGCCCTAAAATCCACCACCACCAACCCTAAGGCTCGAACATCATCTGGTGTTTTGCTCGGATTTCACAGCTTTTTATACGTGTATATATACTGGGTTCGCCTCGCTGGGTGTGCTGCCCCAGAATTCCGTGTGCGCCCCAACTTCAAATTTTTAGGGCTACGCCCCCTTTATTGTAATCAGACTTTCTGGGGGCAGCGCCCCATGCTGTGCAGATATTTTCCATATCCCCTCGGAGGCTGCACACTCATAGCGGTGGTTTGATCGATTTATTGAAACATTTTCGTGATGGTACACCTTCATACCAAATTTCGTTTCTCTAGCTTCAGTGGTTTGGAAAATGGTATTTGGGCGGCTATGTTGAATTAAAAAAAGCGATTTTTAAAAAGTTTTTCTTACATTGCCGTTACCTACTTGTGATGGTACAAATTCATACCAAATTTCGTTTCTGTATCTCGAATGGTGTGGAAAAAGTTTTTGTGCGGCCATTTTGATCCAAGTTAACAACTTTTAGTAGAAGGAAATTTAGTGTAAGTATAAAAAAAATAATGGTAAATGTAGGTAGCTAGGAAATCAATACTGTGTTACCTAATAAATTTTAAATTCATTATTTAATTACTATAAAAATGGTAATTTGGTAGTTATTTAGTGCTCCTGTCGCAGGTAATACGAATAACCATTATATTTTTCACTGACAACGATAAAATCCATTTGTTGGTAATTAAAACATAAAATACTCACTAAAATACCCGTTTTGGGTAAATACACAGATATTTACCCAAAACGGGTATTTACCCGCTGAAATAAATATCCAAGTATTTTATATCACTAGTCACACACTGACATCTGTGAATTATTAGATGCTTTTATCTTTAAGTATTGCTTTCTTTTTGTACATTCTGATAGAAATAAACTAATGGACTCAATTATAGATTCTAGATAAAATATCACTATAAAATATAATGCGTGCCCAAAATTCTTGTGTTTCAAAAGTTAAAAGTATTAAATCCGTATTAGAACGAGTTCACGAATATGCGAAGCCCAGTAGACGGAATGATCGGATGTTTTGGTAGCTACTGAGCGTGCATTGTTTTTTATTGCTTTTGTGGCAGTTTGCACACAGTGTAGTGGATTATCTCTGTTGAAACGTCTGTGTTGAATGTGACGATTGAATCAAACTCTGCGAGTTCATGATGAAATATATTTAGTCCGACATGTGACTAAGAAAATTGTTAGATCCAAATTGCCTTCTATTGACATTGCTCATATAAATGCAGTAGATATGATTCAGATTGAAGAAGATAGACAGTTCTTGCTCTTTCAAAAACAAAAAATAGGAAGGCCAGGATGCATACTTGGAGTTGATTATACTTTATTAAATAAAGAAAAGCGAAGTACTGCAAATAAAAAAAAAATGGAAGAACGGCGAAAAAAATCTTTAGAAGAAGTAGAACAGAGAGGTAAGTAAACATGAATTGAAAACTCGAATTGCAAAACATCCCAAGTCCACCGGAGTATTTTTTTTTCAGGAGGAACAAAAACAGTCCAAGGACTTGGGATGTTATTCTATCCAGATTAACTTATTTTGTATTTAGAAAAAGGTTTTGAGTTAGAGTTAGGATGTGATATTATGCAAGTAGATAGCCCTTGGAACATAGATGCCGAAGAACAGAAAAAATGAAAATACGAGGAAAGATGACTTGGGATGTTTTGCAATTCAGGTCTTCCATTAAGGGAGATTTCCTACAGTTCACCTGTTACATTTCAAACCACATTGACAATATACTATTATTTCATTAGTATATGGTGTTAATCTTTTGAGTAGGATATTTGATTTTTTTGTATGATGTTGGTAACAGAGACCGGGTTGGAGTTACTGGTCTCCCATCATGCATGTCCCCAGGCGGTGGATAGGGGAATGCCGACCACATATGGTGGGTAACGGAAATATTTCGGGGCGGACCAAAACCAGTACTGCTGCCTTGCAGTTAGTAGAGAGATCTAAAAAGGCTAGGGGAAGATAACCATGAACAAAAATATCATAGTGAGAGGAAGCAGCATCACCATTACCACTCTGAGGCTGAAGATGAATGACATCGGCAAGGCTCAGAGAAGGACAGAGGACGACATCTTGAATGTCTACCCTTACTGCGAGATTTTAGAGCTCACAACTCTACACCGTTAAAACATGTCAAGAAATAGTAACAGATGGTTCATGGATTCTTCTAGGGTAAAATATTCCGGAGGTAAACTAGTCTCTAACTCGGATCTCCGAGCGGAGACTGCTTCACGGGGCTCCAAGAACAGGATTAAGAAAGCGCTTAGAATAGGACCGTGGAACGTATAACGTTGTATCAAATGGGCGCTCTTCAGGTGGCGATACGCGAGACCGATAAGTACGAGCTAGACATATTAGCGATAGGAGAAGTTTGGAGGGAGGTTAAAGACAGCATCTCACATTGAAATACACTTTCTACTACGGAGGAACACAATCTCACGATTTCGGAAAAGGATTCCTCATTACGAAGAGTATCCTTCAGGTGGTTCAGAATATAGAGTTCGTAAACGAAAAACTATCGTACGTTAGGATACGTACTCGATGGAGCAACACGGTTTTATTAAACGTTTATGCTCCGACCGAGGTGGCTACTGATAACGACAAGGATATATTCTACGATGAGCTAAAAAGGTTGTTTGACCGAATGTCGAAGTATAATTCGTAAATTGTGCTGCGTGATTTCAATGCAAAGGTAGGGAGGGAAGAAAAATATAGACCTACTATAGGCAAGTACAGCTTTCACGAAAAGACCAACAGCAATGGAGAAAGACTGATAACTTTCGCGATTTCGAAAAACCAACTGGTAAAGAGCACGTACTTTGAACACAAAGACATACACAAGTACACATGGATATCTCCGGACGGTAAAACTCTCAACCAGATCGATCACGTATCAGTAGATAGACAAAGACACACCAACATAATGGATGTTAGGTCGTACAGAGGAGCGGAGGGTGACACCGACCATCAACTAGTGATCACAAAAGTAAGGGAATGGTTATGCATCGCGAACAGAGAAAGCAAGGGGTAAAAAAAACTGAAATTCGAACTGAAACGATTAAACAATCCGAGCATAAAAACATATTACCAACTCGAACTCTCAAATAGGTTCGAAATCCTAGCCGACTCGAGTAATAATAATGATGCTATTAATAATGAAATTGATGTATGTAAGATGTGGGAGGCAATTCGTGATACAATTAAGAGCGCAGCGAAGGAATATGGAAGTGAGAAGAAACAACAGAAAAACAAACCTTGGTTTAATGAAGGATGCCTTAAGCTTCACGAAATACGAAAACAAGCCAGGCAACGATAGCTCAGTAATAAAAGCGAAGCAAATACCAACCACTACAGTAACGTGAAACGAAACGCCACGCTCGGGTTCACAAAAAATGGAGAATACCTGACGCAGAAGATTCAGGAGAGGAATGATTAGAAGTGAACGTGGAGATCTTCAGGCGGATCTAACTAAAATTGTCAATGTGTGGAAAAGTTATTTCGACAAACTTCTTATTGTACACAACGGGGAACAAACAGAGGAATTTGAAATCCGTACCGCAGAACCGTTGATACACGAATCTAGCGATATCGAGATCAAAATGTCGAAAGTAATTGAAAAATTTCAAATCACCAGGAATAGACAATATTCCAGCCGAATTAATTAAGGCAAGAGAAACGGCACTAATCAAGGAAATACATAAATTGATATGTGCTATATGGAGAAAGGAGGTGCTCCCAAAGGAATGGAAAACATCAATAATAATTCAGATTTACAAAAAGAGGATAAATTTGGACTGTAATAATTACCGCAGAATCTCGTTACTTCCAACTTGTTACAAGACATTAAGTAATATTCTGTTACCACGCGTAAGTGTATACGTAGATTAAATAATTGGAGATCATCAGTGCGGATTTAGAAGCAATAGATTTTGGAGAAGAAATGGGAATACAATGGGACGGTTCACCAGCTATTCATTAATTTTAAGAAAGCATATTGTTCTATCAAGAGGGAAAAGTTATACAGAATCCTGATACGATTTGGAATTCCGAAAAAAAAAAAAATGGTTCAACTAGTGAAGATGTATCTCATCGACCACATAAGCAGAGTACGGATAGGTAATAATATGTCAGATAGTTTCAAGATTCACAACAGATTGAAACAAGGCGATGCCTTGTCACCACTACTGTTTAACTTTGCGTTATGCGATTTTAAAAATTAAAGGGAACAAAAAGGAACTATCATTAGTTAGTTTGAATCAACTATTCGTATACGCGGATGATGTAGATTTAATAGAGGACGATATACTGTAGATGCACTACAAAGCAACACCGATGTCTTAGTAGAAGCATGCTATGAGATAGATCTACAGGTAAACATAGATAAAACAAAATACATGATAACAAGCCGAAACACAAGGAATGAAGGAAATACAAACACAAGAATTAGGGATGAAGTCGTAGAGAAAGTAAACAAATTTAAATACTTGGGAGTATGTAACAAGCAAAAATGAGGCCACGGAGAAAATAAAAAGTCGCTTAGTATCGGGTAACGCATGTTTCTATTCACTCCAAAAACTTCTAACATGGTGATTAATATCAAGGAAATTGAAATTGAAAATATACAGAACGGTTATTCTGCCGGTAATTCTTTACGGTTGCGAAAGTTGGAGTACGACCATAGCAGATGAACATAAATTACGTGTATTGGAAAATAAGGTTTTGAGAAAGATGTACGGACCGAAACGGGACGAGATGACTGGAGAGTAGAGGAGACTGCATTAAGAAGAACTCCACGTACTGTACGATTCACCAGATGTAAAAATAATGAAATCGCGACGACTAAGGTGGGCAGGTCATGTAGCTCGGATGGGGAAAAACGAAGATTATAGGCTATTCTATCCTAGTTGGAAGGCGGGATGGAAGGAGACCATTGGGAAGACCGAGACGTGGGTGGGAGAACAATATTAGAAGAGATCTTCGAGAAGTAGGTGTTCGTGATGAAAACTGGCCTGATATTGCCCAGGATAGAATCCAGTGGCGAACATTTGTTACTGCGGCGATGAACTTGCGAGTTCCATAAGCCATAGAGTGAGTGAGTGAGTTGGTAAGAGAGAAATTCCCCGATAGTTATTACAACTAGTTCTATCTCAATTTTTATGAATTGGTATCATAATTGATTCTTTCCACTGTTGGAGAATTTCTTCTGTATTTCATATTAAACAAATTAATTTATAAATTTCAAATATTAAATATTTCCCCCATATTTAGTCAATTCTGAAGGAATTAGGTCACTGCCTGTAGCTCTATTATTCTTTAACTTTTTAACAGCACTTTCAATATCTTTAATATTAGATTGTGGAACTGAAGGTTCAGCTGTGAATATTTCAATTATATTATTATTATCTTAATTCAATCTAGTACAACATATTCTTGTGGCTGTCTTTCCAGAGGAAAATGAACTGCTGGAATTAACCACAACTAGTGAGGCAAGCGAAGAAGGAACTGCATATTTATTGGAGGAAGCAGGATCACTTCCAGGTGAGAAAATTGTGTTAACACCTTCAAGCAAGAAGAGAGGTTCTACTTTGGCTTCTAATCCAAAGTTACTCTCTGCATTAGACAAGTGCAAAGTCAGTGATAGAAATGCAGTCCACTTAATAATTGCCACTGCTGAAGCCTTTGGATGTGATGTGAAAAGTTTGGTTGTTAACATAACTTCCCTGAGCGAGAAAGAAAACAATTTAGAGAACAAAAAGCAAAAGAAATTCAAGACAAATACCGTTTATTTTCAATTGACTTCATAGTAGTACATTGGGATAGAAAGCTGCTTCCAGAGTTAACAGAACATAAATAAGTAGACAGGTTACCAGTAATTGTTTCATTTCAAGGGGAGACCCAGTTACTTGGAGTACAAAAAAATGAAGCCGCAACTGGTAAACAGCAAGCCGAAGCTGTATTTGCTTCGTTGACTGATAAAGTGAAGGCTGGTTATAGGCGGGTTATGGATAAAGTGAAGGCTGTGTGCTGTGATACTACTGCCTCCAATACAGGCAATGTGAATTGGAACCTGCGTTTTGCTCGAACAACTAATGGGGCGTGATTTACTTTATCTTCCTTGCCGACGCCATATTTTAGAGATCTTGTTGCGTGGTGTATTCCATGTGAAGATGAATTTACCTACAACAGGTCCAGAGGTTTTTATCTTCAAGAGGTTTCAAGAAGCATGGTCAAAAATTGATACTGGAAAATTCGAAGCTGGGTATGATAATACTTAAGCAATATCTGCTGTTCATGATATCTGTGAGCAGATCATAGAATTCTGCATGAATTTCCTAAAAGTACAATATGATAGAGATAAATACAAGGAGCTAATGGAGCTTACAGTAATATTTCTTGGAGGAATACCACCTGTTGGGATTCTCTTCAGTTACCCAGGAGCATTTCACCACGCACAGTAGAAGCCCAAGGAAGTATATTGCCTTAAGATATTTATGTTTAGAAATCAGTTACATCTTCAAGCTGTGAAAGACAAAGGTCTAAGAGATGTATTCATTTTTATTGTCAGGGTTTACGTGGAAATATTGTTTAGAGCTTCTAGGGCTGTTGAAGCACCACTTAATTATTTATTATTCTTGAAAAAGTTATTTGAATATCTCCATACTGATATTTCATCAACAGCACTTAGAACATTTTGTTGACATCTCTGGTATCTTTCTCCTGAAGCTGTAGCTTTGGCGTTTTTTGATCGACGTGTTTCTAAAGATGTAAAGCTAAAATGTTTTAAGTGATATGATCATCTATAGAACCAGAAGACTCTAAGATTAAAAATTTCCTGTTAGCTTAATGGATATTAGAAACATAATATCTCAAGATTTAAATCAATTTGTAACACCTGAAACATTGCACTTCTTTTCAAGATTTAGTGTTACCACTACCTTGTTGCAGACAGACCCTGACGAATGGGAAAACGGAAATGATGATCAGAAAGGACTAAACATAGCGTCTAAATTGTCTGTAACAGATGATGTTGCTGAACGATTAATCAAATTAATTCAAGAATACAATGGCATTTTAACAAAGAATGAAAATCAGAAACAGTTTTTGTTATAGGTTATTACTGGCTATCACAAAAATACACCGATAGCAAGAAAGGAACATTATCGGACAACTAAATTCTTTTGTAAACTCTCATTTTGCTTGCATTGTAAATGTGGTTACCGTGTTCACTGTAATTTACAATTCATTTAATTATATGATTCAATAAGTTAATAAACAGATATTACGAAGACAATAACTAATATTGGAAAAGTTAGAAATAACGTCAGATATGTGTTTGTGGGGAAAAGTTACCCCGAAACGATGTGTCACACGACCCCATTTCTATTTAAAAGTTTGGCTCTTAATCCAAGATATCGAACTTCAAGATGGCCACCATGATTGTCCTACACAAGGTCAGGTGCGGTGCTACCTCCAGTGCCTCTATGCAAGAAATATTCCCATTGCCTTAAGCCGTTTCTAAATTACAAGGGTATATTTCAGATTTTTGCCATATACAATACCTAGGTATATCGTAAATGAATTCAAAACTTTAGGTCCTTTGCGGCACCATTAAATATTATTCAAAGGAGCTAATTTTTCTCCTGGTTTACTTTGATCTGATATGGAACTATTTTAGGGGGTGAGAATGAAAAAACTCGGAAGTAAAGAAATAAAGGCCACCCTAATGGACCCCCATTGGATCTACGAAGTACTGCGTCCATGCCGAATACAGTAATTTGCTTTGTACTCCTGCTGCCCGCCAAAAACTAACGCATTTATATCGAAATGGCGCATCACAAATGCTCCCAACCGGTTCTACATAGGAGCAAAATCACTTTCGCTTTTCTTTACATCCGGGTTCCCCACTCCCCTCAATTTGCGTTTACAACAGGCATGTATCTGTAAGTGCTTTTACGAGGGGGTTCACGGGCGATGGAGATCCACGGTGTGTCTGGGCATGAAATGCGTTATATATAATCACGCATAAAATATGATACTAATTCAGCATAAAACTGAATTACGCCTCCCCACTGGACCCACTTCCACCAGGTAGTTGAAGCTCTGATAATTACATCAAATAGTTTTCCGGCAGTTAGGCCTATAATATAAAAAGATCTAGCAAGTCCTAATGTTGGTCTATGACTACTGCACACATAACAGGCTACAGATAAAAAAAAATAGTTTAAATGGTGCTTTTATACTGATGTTTTGCAGTTGGGAATAAATAACTCGCATTTAGATTTTCTTTCTTCTAAATTGCCATTTTTAACTGCTATTGTTAAAAGATATTTGCTTATAGCAACTACTGCTACCACTGCTACGAGAAAATAGCAGTTTTGCTCATCCCTAGCTGCGAAATTTAAGTAACTTGGAAGAAAGAAACATCCAGATTTATTACTTACTTGTAGCTTGTGAGTCCATTGTGAATAAACTTCTTGCAAATAATATTCATTTGACGGTTTTTATTGTTTTTTTATTATTATTCTTGTCGAGTTTTCCATCAATTGGAAGAAGGAAGTAAATCCACGACGTATTTTTTATTTTACTAGAAAAATAGCAGTACACAAGGATCAGAAGAACGTTCTGAATATTCAGTAAAAAAATGTTTCCTTTCAATAAATAAGAAAAATGTAATACAGTTTTCGTTAATTTCCCATAAGACAGATTGCTGGATTTATATCCTTCTTCCAACTTGCGATTCAATTATTACCGTAGTGAATCCTTTAATCCTGAGTTCAAAAACGTAATCCGTTTCTTTCCTACCTTATATGGTCTTTTTCGGCAATGTATGTAATTGCCATTTTGAGAAAAAGTTGAGTGTGTTAAACTCAGGACCGCACAACACTGAGAAAATGAAACAAGCATGCGTTCCTATGCGCTGGTGTTCAGCGTTTCCTTGGAGTCTTATGCACACTGTGTAATTTGGTGAAGTCACTTTTATTTACTGTCTAGTTTCGTTGTTTAGTGGGTGCACATTGAATGACTATGAACGCCAACAGTATCAATAGTCTGCGGAAATTCTTTGATACATGATGTTCCTGACGTAATGATACAAACTTCGGGAGGTGATTACTAACATCAAAACAAGAAAATTTTCCTTCGAAGAAATTCAAAATTATGCATTATTTCGAAATGAATGAATTGTTATTAACGTCCTAAATGAGCTAGTGGGGGTTTTAAGGACAATACTTTTTTTTTGTAAAGTGGCTTCCGAACCTCTGCGTTCAAAGAACCTGTGACCACGCGCACAAAAAAGAGCGCTCTAACCTCTCGGCCACCCCGAGATCGCATTGTTTCGGAGATACAGGCGCTCAAAGTCAGGAGGCATAGTCACAAATCATGTCATAGCTCCACAGAATGACGTAAACCGTCTTGGTTTAGAAAATCACACTCAAAGTATTAAACGATATTAAATATCCAAAGATGAAATGGAGGCAACTTCCGATTTTTTCTGTACATCAATCCTCTGTAGGTACAGATACAATTGATATTAAAGAGTGAAAAGTATGTGACTGGACCGGGGATCGAACCCGGTACTTTTGGGTTACCGTCCCAATGCGCTACCAATTGCTCCACCCAGTCGACCCTTCCCCTATCCCCTTTGGATATTAATTCTTCCGTGTGAGATGTTCACCATTATGAGACACAGGAAAGTTCAAGCACAACTAGGGGTTGTGGTACTCTCCAGATGGTTTCAACAGAGAACATCGACAGCATGAGTGAAAGGTGTGTGAGTGGAAAAGGGGTCAACTGGGTGGCGCAATTGGTAGCGCACTGGGACGGTAACCCAAAGGTCCCGGGTTTGATCCCCGGTCCAGTCACATACTTTTCACTCTTTAATATCAATTGTATCTGTACCTACAGAGGCTTGATGTACAGAAAAAATCGAAAGTTGCCTCCATTTCATCTTTGGATATTAATTCTTCCGTGTGAGGTGTTCACCATTATGAGACACAGGAAAGTCCAAGCACAACTAGGGGTTGTGGTACTCTCCAGATGGTTTCGAGAGAGAACATCGACAGCGTGAGTGAAAGGTGTGTGAGTGGAAAACGGGTCGACTGGGTGGCGCAATTGGTAGCGCATTAGGACGGTAACCCAAAGGTCCCGGGTTTGATCCCCGGTCCAGTCACATACTTTTCACTCTTTAATATCGATATTAAA